>CAJNOL010004462.1:0-15434 GCA_905250125.1 Rotaria sordida | reverse complement strand
CACAATGAGACTTATCATGTATCTTTTTACACAGTTCCGAGAAACGGCAAGGATGAGAATATTGTTGATTATGTGTTAGTGATGTGTCCGTTGAATATTGATCGAGACAATTAATCGAATACTTACATGGTGGTAGACTATTTTGGGAATCGGATTCGTCTGTTGTATCCATTGTTGATACATTTGATGAACCAAATGGATTCAAACTTTTAACCAATTTTCCTAATCTACCAAGCGCGTCCGTTACTGAAGTACCCATGCTGCCGCTTTCTTCGTCTACCTTTGGTGAAACATTAGGTGATGTAGATGATGAAGGTTCAGGTTGTAGTTCGGACACATCAATCATTTCTATATCGTTAATGTTACTTGTAAAATTTCTGTCAAACTTTGGATGTGCCTCAGGAATCTGTTCGTGACTAATAATGAGATTTCGAATGGAAATATTTTGACTACCGGAACTGATATGAACATAATTCAATGTTGATATATCAAGTTCGTTCTTTGAAAACTTATAACTTAGAGATGTACGATTATAAATTCCATTGACACCAGCATGCACTAATGAGACTTCACCGGTTTTAAGGTTTATTCTTAAACAATAAAGAATATAATAATTAGGATTACAACCTTTGTGAAATGTATTCGATCCAGTTTTAAATTGCTGTCTTTGAAGAACAATACTGTGACTTGTAGGAGGCGAATTACTAATATATGTATGACGCTCATCATAACCAATACCAGTACCAGCACTAGTGGCAAGTGAAGCAATATAGCACGTGAGATAGACAAGATTTTTTTGCACTTTTCCAGCTTCAATTCGTTCATTTGTTAATATTAACATAAAATCACCACCTACCGCTTTCCAGTAGATATAAACACAATCATCGGGATTTGATTGATTTTTCGATGATGATAAATATCTCGATTGTGATTGAGATATTGTCATTGGACTAGTAACATATGTTTGAAATTTGGACGGTGGCATTGTGAATGTCATACCATAATATTTCAAATGTTGTTCAATAGCTGCTGTTTCTTCTTGTTTACCAATTAATCCCATAAGTTTTTCAAGAATATATTTGTGATAATCTTTACGCGATGCATCGGGTTCGGCAAAGGCCATTAATTCAATATTGAGATCGACAATATGTTCTGTCACTGTCAATTTCTTCCCAAATAGTGTTTCTGCATTTTTTTGAGCAACAGGAGATAATGAACTGAATACATTGTTTGGCATATATATATGATCAACATAACTTAGAGGAATCAACTGTGGTAAATGGATTTCGATGACTTGATGAGAGTCGACGGACATCCATCGTTGAATTATGTTTTTTAGATCGGCTTTCATCGGATTTTTCTGTCCTCCAGTAATAGCAATAAGCTCAAATGCGGTGACAGATTCATAACCCGGCACGGAACAATGAAGTTTCGTTTGATGAAAATTTTTCAGCTGACCTTCCTTTGTGCCAGGATCTTGAAGCCATAAACGGAATTTATAAGCGTTGGGTGGTTTACCAGATTCGCGTAGTGTATATGTCGTAGCAGCTTGCATAGTAAAATTGGAATCCGGATGCAGCATAATCTCATGTTTAAATACAACGGCAATATCACCGTAATAGTGACCTGTATGTGGACCAAGAATAGCGAATACATGTTGATTTGTGCCTAGTTCAACATCGCGGATAAATCCGATGCCTGTTTGGTTTGAGCAAAGTGTGATTGATGCTTGAGCTACTTGAATTGCACAATTACGAATTTCATCGATTTCTTCGGATTTAAGTGCGACTTGTATTGCTTGCTCTTTAGAATCAATTCGGTATTGTATCTGCGACTCATTTTTATTTGATGTGTAAAACACTTTATCGCCTTTTTTGTAAAACTCCATTTTGACAAGTGCAGCAATGAAATCACGAACATTGTCTTGTACAGCGGGTACATGTCTAGAAACAATTTTACGCACAGTATTGTGTTCATTGGCGCTGTGTGCAACGAATTCTTCTTTTTCTAGCCGATCCATATGTGCCCGACTCATGACATGACCATGAACAAGAATTGATTCGAAAATAGTTGCCGAACATCGATGAACAGGTTGAAGAGCTCTAATCCAGTTGAGTAAATTATTTGGAATCAAAACATTTGACCATTTAATATTGTGCTTCTTCTCGAAATATTCTTGCAGATTTCGAGTCATATAATCTTGATTGAACACAAAATCTATTGTCTGATTCAAGCCAGAATATTGTGCGACGCCCAGAAAATCTTGTCGATAATTGTGGCGATATTTAATCGTATGTGCCGGTTTCTTTAGATCTTGACAATCGGCGGCCGAATAACGACATTCAAGCCGAATGTCTCGCACATCGGTGTGCGTGAATGATTCAAGATGATCTTCATCAGTTAAAAACGGGCACATCTTATCTCCATCAGGACACATTTTTCGTGCAATATGAATTGTTGTTGACAAATGTTTTGGAGTTTTATCATTACATTGACGACCCCATGGACATACATGAGAATAATGAAGGCAATGATATTCGAGATCTTTGGATTCCTTTCGATTCATATTGTAATCTTCATGTAAATTACTGGATTGTAAATATTCAACAAATAATTCACACGAAAACGGAGTTTGAGGACAAGGTTTTTTGAATGGATGTGATTCACGTTTAATATGATCTTGATCATGAAAACGAACACAATTACCGCCAAATGGACAAGAAATTTGACAATGTCGATATTTTAATTGATGTTCTTTCACCATTTGTAAATTAAGTTTACAATCGATTCCATGTCGACATAATGACACGTGCCGAAACTTCGATAAATGTAATGTTTTCATATTAGTGCATGATCCACCTTCGGAACAGAAATTCGGATGAATATAATCGAACATATGTTGCTGATTGTCGATGGATTCGCATAGACCACCTTGAGGACACGCCCGACGATGACTAAACGATTGAAGATGAACATCATTCTCCATATCGGTGCATTCCGATCCCATTGGACATAATGGTGGATGAGTATATGATTGACGATGTTGGGGATCGTACAAATCTCGGCATTTCGTTCCATATTCACATGCTGGCAAATTCAATATGCTCACATTATCAAAACGCACAGATTTACCTTTGTTTTGTGATTCTATTATGTAATAAGGTCCTACGGCCATTCCGACAGTCGGATTCATCACTGGACGAACGCAAAAATCATCTAATACTTTTTGAAATGGGAGAAAATTTCCATCTGGATTCATTTGATTACCAGTATTATGATCGTCTATGATTGAGAAAATAATTTTTTGGAAAAATCCAGCATATTGAATAATAACTGATTTGAAAATCAAAGCGACATGTTCGGGACTAGAAATGAAAGAATTAAACGAAAAAATATTCTTAACAAATAACACTTACGGGTTTTTAAATGCACCACAGCCGAGAGCTGAAAGTATCAGACAGTTATGACCATGTTGATGTGCGATTGCAAAGAAATTTTCGATTTTCCTACGAGTACCAATAGCATATTTTAACGAGAGACGAATATTGTGATGAACAGGTGGATTTCGAAAAGCAGCAATTGCTAATGAACAAAAATTGTAAATTGGTTTTGGTAAGAATGGATAACCAGCTTCTTCTGTTCCTCGTAGGACAGTAATACCCGATGAATAAATACCCCCAAATTCGTCTATTGGATACAACGATTGTTGTTTGATATCTAATCGTTTCCGTTCTGTTGTTTCTGAACAGTAAAACCATTGACAATTATCCAATTGATCTTCTTGATAAGTGAGAGTCGGATCAAGACTAAAATAATAGTTCGAACGACGGAAAACGTTTTCTTCTTGTGCTCCATCACCTTTTCGATAACCTCCACCAGGTGTCGAAGCATTCGCCATGTTGAGAAGCAAAGGTTTGTAACCAGCTGCTACTTGTTTTGCATATGAAATAAGACAATCTTCGTTCATCACTCGAACACTAGTTGATTCAAATGGTGGTAATCGACTATTCATTTCTGCAGATTCGGTAAGTTTCGATTGATGATTGTAAACAATTGTAACAAGTGGCGTTAATGGTTCAATTTTAATTTCTGTTTTCGTTGCTACATCTTCAAGATCGTATTTCTTTGCTCGTATAGCTCCAATTGTTTTTAACATAACAGTAACACGGAGCATACGACGAAACAGATCATGTTTCCGTCGTTCATTTGAATCGTTGGTGTTTGCAAACTGTTTGGTGACATTTGTGAACTGTTCTAACCAAATTTTCGAATTCCATTTATAACGAAATATTGGATGACGTGGATCAAATTGTGTTATATCAGGTTTATGATCAAGCATTCGAGCACTATACCAGTTCTCTTCATTGATATCAGCATCTTCAGGATTGATGACTGCAGTGTACGTGTATGGAAGAATTTGTAATCTTAATTGATCTTCATTGTGAATGATTTCAATGAAGCGAATATTTAAACATTTGTTATATACATGAGAATCAGTGATTTCGACAACAAGATTTTCGCCAATGCGTTTGTAATTATTCTGTTTGACCGAGTTTTGAAATATCGTGTGACTGAAAATTGCCGCTGACGAAAGATCATTCGGTATTGGTTTAATAATTAATTTACAGGAAATATTTGCTGTTTTGAATATTAATTCATTTTTGATGTTGACAAATTTCATTGCTAACCATTGATATACTGTTGATGATGCAATGATAACAGCATTCGATGATTCTTCATTATATTGAATATGAAAAAGTGATTTTAGTCTCTTCATTTCTGGTGGTAATGATGACAGTTGCTGAAAAAGCGCATCGGCTTTTTCTTGACAATAGTTTCGATCTGTTCGTAAACGATCGCTCATTTCAAGTTGTGTAACAATGTAACAAAATAATCTTTCGGAAGTGATTTTCGGTTTTGAACGAGGAATTTCTTCTAAATAACTACAATCGGCTCGAAGAAATATTTTGCCGATGAATTCATCATTAATCGAAATAATTCTTTGTTGTAGTGCTGCTTGGGCTTCTTTAATAGAAAATATTGTTACTTTGATAATATTCGAAAATTGCATCGATAAAACTTCGAAATTAGGCGAACAGTTTGATTGGAATACTTCCATCCATCGTTGAGCAATGGTATTATTTGCTAATTGAACTGGTTTCTCGAAAATTAAATAACAAATTATTTCTAAATCTTCGACGAAGCTAATTTGGAATTGATGTTCTAGATGTAGTGCAATCGTTTGAAGCTTATCAACTAAATAAGATTTATTTTGTTGGTCTACATGGGCAATACCAACGCCGATATCTGTGAAACATTCAATCTTTGACACTTTAATCTTGTACAGATCCTGTAATCGTGTATGAATGGTTTCTTCTAGATTGATATTCGATTCAACAGTTGGTAAATATGGAATATATACTTCCACTGGTGGACCTTCTTCGGGTTCATTTGGTTGTAATTGTGATGAAGACATATCTTCTTGTTTGTCTATTCAAGAAAAAAAAGATGTCCTTATTTAAATGAAGTTTTTTCATACTAACTCGTAGACATATTTTGAGTATCTGTATATTGAGATACTGGTGAATTGATGATAGTAGCAGGATTACTCAGAGTTAATTGACTGAATTGTGTCGAGACTGTCGTAGGATCGAATTGGAGAGGATTTGCTTGGACTAGTTGATTGCTTGGTTGATAGCTGGGTTGACTATAGTCTGATCGAAAAATTATATCGAAATATTGAAATTTGAATAAAGTCTCAATGTTACCTGTGAATTGTGGTTGAATATTGATAAGTTGATTTGGATTATCGACAACGGGAATACGTGAAGAATCATCTGGGTTCGATGGTAAAAGTGGTTTTGAAATGATATCGGAGAGCTGTTTTTCTGCGAGATATTCGTTGCGTTTAGATATTAACTTTTCATACTGAACCTCTGCAATCAGTTCAACAACACTGCTGTCTTCAAGACCATCTTTCCATCCAAGTTTAGCCAAAGAATCAAGAGTTATATCGAGAAGATTTCGTCGTGTTTTATTAATTTTACATTCATCAAATAATGTCAATATTGGTTGGCGAAAACATTCACGTAATGCACGAAATAAAACACTATCGTATGCATTGATGTATTTCTTCTTGACTGCTGGTATAAGATATTTATCTGATTTATTCAATGCCATGTTATATCCATAAATAATAAATGAATTCCAAATATCATCGAACACATTATCTGTAGTAATAATTTCATCGTCAAATTCGAAAACAATCTGTAGAACTATCGAAAATACAGGGCATGTCTTTAAAAATCTCACTCCATAGTCAGCTAAACGTGTTAAAACACGTTCATGCTGTTCAGTGTCTTCTTCCGATTGATGCGAAGTCATAAAACTGTTGAACCACTCAAATGGAATATGTTGCCATTGTTGAAGATAATACCGTTTCAAAATCTGAAGCAGTTCTGAACTGCCATCATTCTTCATTTGAATATCAAAGTCCCTTCGTGCAATATGAGCACGATATTCATTCAAACTTTGACGTCCATTTGTAAGTAGATGTTTTGCAATGACATTTGATTGATTTTCGTTTTCGTCAATGCCTAAAACTTCACAAATTTCAGCAATAAACTTGCTTTCAGAATCATTTTGATATTGTTCGGCCGTAGCAAAACTTCGATAAGCCATTTACAATAGAAATTGAAAGAGCTGTTTGCAAATTCAATTCAATTTATATTGACTACAACGAATCTATCTTTATTGAGCGAATACAAAATCTAAAAAATGATAGAGTTTTGTTAAAGTATGAGATCAAAATACTGGAGTATTTTATGTTTGATAATTTCATTCGAGTTAGAAATGAAAGTTAGCGTCGTTTATATGCAGATAAATAAAACACCAATTTAGAGACTGATAAGAAGAGAAAAATGCCGAGAACGAAATGGCGAAATTAGTATAAACCTTTTCTTTGGCGGGTAACGGGCAAAGGTAATGTACCGAGACTATTCTCGATGCACCGTCACGTTAAGATAACAGATTTGTATACTCTTTTTTTTTCGATTGTTTAGTTGAATCATAAAAATCCTTCAATAGTGACTTTGGACTGCTGAAACGTGGTTTTTTCTCAAGTAATAAGATAGAAACAAAAGTAATTTTCATGTCCATTTTATCATTGCCAGCTTGAGGGTGTGGATGTGGATGTGGATGTGGGTGTGGGTGTGGGTGTGGGTGTGGGTGTGGGTGTTGGGGTGGATGTGGATGTGAGGTGTGAGTGTGGGTGTGGGTACGGGTATGGATCTTCTCTTCAAAAGAACCCACACCCTTTTTGTTAAAGGTTTTGGAAAAGACATTGCCGCTTTGACCATAAAAAGTCGTGATGCCAACTAGCTGTAGAAAAGGACCAAACCATATTTAAACTTGGTCATCGATTTTTCAATACCAATTTCATACTAAACTGACTTGTCTGTCAACTCCCGCTAGAAGATGGAAACAAAAATAGAAAAATACGCCCTTTATCATCGGACACTACCTCTTTCCAAAAAAAGAAATGTCGTGATTCCCATTCCTCTTCTTCAAGAGAATACATCCTATTCCGCGAAGTTGCACATTGCGGAATCAGTTCCATTTGATTCCGGAATTCCCGCAATTGCATCCGATTCCCGAATTGGATGCCATATCGAAAGGGAATTCTGGGAATCAGATGGAATCGGAATCAGACGGAATCCGACGGAATTACTACTGATTCCCAGCGATTCCATCCAATTCCTTTCGATTCCAGAATTAAGATGCAATTCCGGAATGGGCCGGAATTGCTGGGAATTGCTAGCGATTCATTCTAATTCCCTCAGATTCCGCTTCGATGTAATTCTCGGAATTCCGTTCCACCTTCACCCACACTATGTCTTGTGTAGTCATAGTCAAATATCTAAAATAAATGAGCGATTCCAGTACGGAATTCCGGGAATTAGATCGGGGGGGGGGGAATCAGACGGAATCGCTGGGAATCAGTAGTAATCCCCAGCGATTCCGTCTAATTCCTTTCGATTCCGGAATTAGGATGCAATTCCTGAATGGGACGGAATTGCTGGAAATTGCTAGCGATTCCTTCCAATTCCGTCTGATTCCGCTTCGATGTAATTCCCGGAATTCCGTTTCACCCTCACCCACACCATGTCTTGTGTAGTCATAGACAAATATCTAGAATAAGTGAGCGATTCTGGTACGGAATTCCGGGAATTAGATCGAGGCGGAATCAGACGGATTCGCTGGGAATCAATAGTAATTCCGTCGGATTCCGATTCCATCTGATTTCCGGAATTCCCTTTCGAAATAGCATCCAATTCAGGAATCGGATACAATTCTGGAAATTCGGAAGAACTCGATCGTTTTTGAATGAAGCGAGTTAGTTGGACGATTTAGAATTCCGGAATCGGATGGAACTGAATCCGGGGGCGGAATCGATTCCGCAATGTGCAACTATCTTGGGTGTGGGTGTGGGGTGTGGATGTGGGTGTGGGTGGGTGCGTGTGGGTGGTGAGTATGGGTGTGGGTGTGTGTGCGTGGTTGGTGTGGGTGTGGGTGGGTGTGTGTGGGTGGTGGGTATGGGTGTGGGTGTGGGTGTGGGTGTGGGTGTGGGTGGGTGGGTGCGGGTGTGTGGGTGTGGGTGTAGGTCGGTGTGAGTGTGGGCCATTTCTGAAAGTATACCCACTCCCAAAAAAAATTTTATTTCGATGCCCTACTATGGTGAATGTTCATTGATCTTAGCAAACAAGATAAATAAAGTATTTAATCATCCGTTAAAACCAATAGGTTTTGGATTCTCAGCTGGAGCTAGAATTTCAACATTATGAAGTAGAACATTTCGTGAAGAGAAAGATATGAAAAGGTTGTTTATCAATATGACTGTATAGATTGTAATGGGGTTTACATCGGTCAGACTGCTCGAGGTGTAGAAGTAAGAAAGGATGAGCATAAAAAAGCTTTACAAGGACGTGGTCACGCAAGAATAGCTGAACACTGTATGAATCTAAATCATACGAACAATTGGAATCACAAAGTCATTGCAATAGAATCTAACAACACCAAACGAGAAATAAAAGAAAGTCTGCTTATGGATCTAACACAAAAGAAGAACAATAAGAACGGTTACTCACAGAAAAGTTTTGTTCTTAATATATTTTGATGAACTTTTGTTGGACACACATTTTTTGGGGGAAAAGGAGATTTAAAAATTTAGTAAATTCTAACGTTAGAATTTACTAGATTATATATATTTTTTTTCGTTCTGCTATGTGTTGTTTATATTTCTCTTTATTTTCTAAGTGTGTATATTAGTTGTTTTTTGACTGATGATGTGACAAGTTGTTCACGAAACGTCTCTAATATGATAAAAATGGTGTCTATAATTTTCTTATTTATGAATTTTGATGCAAGTCGTTCTGAAAAATATTGAACCCTCGGTTTTTTGAGGATGTTTTATGAAAAGTCCTATAAAGCTACATTTCGACCAGGCTGAGTCTTGACGGGACCATATCTCCAGAATAGTTCAACTGATTGAGCTGAAATATTTTGTGGATATATATCTCAATGAGTTCTACTCACGATAAAATTTTCAACTCAAAACACTGAGGGCATGACTGTGACTGCGAGTGTGAGTATGAGTGGTGTGGGTGTTTTTTTTTCACTTGCTAGATGCTCAGACCCACTCACTCGACACCAAGGGGAAAAAAACGGAATCCTGGAATCCTGGAATCCGGTGGAATATTACGGAATCCTACGGAATCCCACGGAATCATGGAGTCCAATGGAATCCGATAGAATCCAATGGAATCCGATGGAATCCAATGGAATCCGATAGAATCCAATGGAATCCGATAGAATCCAATGGAATCCGATGGAATTCAATGGAATCCAATGGAATCCGTTGGAATCGAATGGAATCGAATGGAATCCGATGGAATCCAGTAGAATTCTATAGAACCTTGGAACCTTCAGTTCAAAAGCCCTTAGAAATACTACTATTGCAGGAAAATCTGTTCAGATACATCCAGTGGCGTATCCAGGATTTTTAGACCAATGGGCAAACTTCTCTAGTGTTGGAAAAAAATTATGGGCAAAATGGGCGAGGCTTTTATCGATAGGCCAGAAATTTTCTTGGCCCAAAAAGTACTAATAACGTAAAAAAACTACAAAAAAATGAGGTTATTTTAACCAGATATGCATCAAACTCGAAGCTCAAGCCTAAGTCAGATGTGTTTTGGATATTTTTAAGAGAGTCCGCGAGAGAAGACCCCTACTCAATGCGAAGGTCGCCGGAGAAAAAAATATTTCGATTTTTTTTATCTCAAATGAGAGGTCTAGGCAAACCATAAACAAATCCAAAATATTAAGTCATTTGGGTTTATGTATGAAAAATACGAGCTGAAACAAGTTTAAGAAGATCATTTTTGACCTCAAAACTGCTATTCTGAGGGTATGTTCAGTATTTTGACATTATCTAACGAACGGCTCGACTGTTTGAATTCAGAAACGTCTCGTTTTATAGAGAACAGTTTAGGCTACAACTGTATCCGATTCAAGTCCTAGACATATAAGCTGATAAAAACGCCATCGGTCAAAACCTGTTCAAAACGCGAGAAATGGCTTGTTCCAGATGGCCGGTATTTTGGAGTTTTCTCCCGTGCTGTACATGGTCCTAGAGTTCTTTTTTCACCACACAAAGATTTCATCAAGATACATCTTTTGGCACTAAATTGTCAAGGTCAAAATGCCGAGTGGGGACCAAGTTAGCATGGACCACACTGTGGGTTACCCTATCTATTGACCATAGGGCATACCTCCTACAAATTTCTCTAGAAATCATGAAAACTGACTTCAGATTCGTGTTCAACTCGCAAAATTGGGTCATATAGGTTATTTTGAAATGATCTCTTACTTCTATCAAGCGTGATTGAGATCATGAGTTCCCTTATGGACATATGATACACCTCCAGACAAAAGTCTTTCCCTCTCTGTGTTTTTATGCTATCATACTTTGCATAAAATTTATTGCCAAGATATAACATGAGAGTTTTATTGCATTATGGTGTACAGATCACACTGTAATAAAACTCTCATGTTATATCTTTACTTGGCAATAAATTTCATGCAAAGTATGGTAGTATAAAAACACAGAGGAAGAAGACTTTTGTCCAAGGGTGTACATCGATTCCTACTAAAGTATTTCAAACAACATGAGGTATCAATAACAAAGTTTTATTACTATGTAGTTTATTAGCAACTATACCCGACGTAAGATGTTCTATTCTTCTCAATTCTTTATCATTTGAGCCTTGTTTAGAAAGAAGCTATTGATGGCTTTTACCAGCTTTGTTAAAATTGCAAAGACGCTTATATTCTATCTACTCTACAATTGGCTGAATATTTCACTTATCAGCATACAACATTTTACGTTGGATATAGTTGCAAATAAACTACATAGTAATAAAACTTTGCTATTGATACCTCATGTTGTTTGAAATACTTTAATAGAAATCGATGTAAGAGTAACAAATCTGATATAGAGTTCTTCTAACAAACTGGATATAAAAAAACAATCAATAATTCTCTTTCTTATTAGGATATACAGCTCAAACAATAACCATTCATTAGCATTATCTATATACTATAACTGGTAAAAGAATTCACTTTTTCCCGATAAGTGCTACCAGTTACATGAGCAAATAAATCTTAGGATATCAATCCGATTGGTCACATCCATATGCTTGTATGCATTCTGTTTCTCTTCTATTTCATCTATTCTTTTCTACCTTTATATGGTTAGTATTTTCTCCAGAAAATTGAACTTACGTTCACCCATACTTACGGTTAAAATACAAGAAGCGATTCTTTTCTTCTTCTTTTCTTAATTCTTTACGGAAAGAAGAAGCATAGAGTGCAGATGTGATTTAGACAGAAGAAAAGAAATACAAACAGTACTTAATCCAAAAATAAATATACAATTCTGAAAACATTAAATTTCAATGGGCAAAAGCTTATTAACAAAACTTACAATGGACAAATCTTCAAATGAAATGGGCAATTGCCCATTTGCCCCTCCCTTCGCTACGCCACTGGTTACATCAAGAATTAATAGAACAGTCCAAGAACATTTATTGTAATTTTCTCATTCAGAATCTCTTCTTTTCAAATCTTGAAGTTGCAAATTTATCTCTTTCGATATATATTTTAGATTGAGATCAGTAAACATACAAGAAAATAGAATATAATCAATAAATGTCAAAACGAAAATGAAGAAGGTTTAAATATAAACATTTTAAAAAAATTCAGTAGCAGAAGGAGAATTGATGGTAAGGTCACTCCTACTTAGACATAATGTCACGTATTTAAAAGCAGTAAAAAAATAGTGAACATAAATACTTAAATAAAACGTTTATCATTTGTATATAAATATCACGACAATACACACTGAATATATATGTTGTAGGAAAAATTGAGATTCAGGCAAATTTTAAATTTGCCTAGGCAGAATTGGAATTCTAATTTTGCCTAGGTGGCTATTCAAATACATAAACAGTCAGCAGTATGGCTATTGACTGATAAAAATGATCGTGTGTCAACCGATAGGTTATCACGAGTTATGGAAGGAAGCAAGTAAAATTAAATAAAAAACGATTCAAATATTTCTGTATATTGAAACATCAATTATGTGATTATTGATATCAAAAATATCAAAAATTTTTATTAATAAAGAATTTCACTGATGCAACTAAAGTAGTGGAAAAAAGTTTAGAAACAACGATTTTTTTGGTTCTTTTCATAATGATAAGCACGTAGTTCCAATCCAAATAGTGATTTTAATATTCAATGGAGTTTTCTATCCAATACATTTTATAGCAAGATTTCACAGATGAACAATGATGGCAAAACCCCTAAAAAACTAAACACGGTATTTTTCAGCTTTTAGAAGACTTTGCCAGAGCTATTTTTAAATGGTGTCATCTTAAAGAGCACAGAATTCTGAGCAAAATGAGGAGTCGCTGAGTTCTCTACGAACTTCTCATAAAAAGGTACAAGCATCACAAAAATCATGAATAAGGCGTTTTTAGTCGATTTTTAAAAAAATTTCCTTTTTTCATGATTTTTGTGATGCTTGTAACTTTTTATGAGAAGTTCATAGACAACTTGGCGACTCCTCATTTTGCTCAGAATTTTGTGCTCTTTAAGATGGCACCGTTTAAAAATAGCTCTGGCAAAGTCTTCTAAAAGCTCAAAAATACCGTGTTCGGTTTTTTAGGAGCCTTGCCATCATTGTTCATCAGTGGAATCTTGCTATAAAATGTATTGGATAGAAAACTCAATTGACTATTAAAATCACTATTTCGATTGGAACTACATGCTTAACATTATGAAAAAAACCAAAAAAATCGTTGTTTCTAAACTTTTTTCCATCACCTTATATACTTAGACATCTGATAAGATAAATCGATCTGAATCTATTGATATATAAATGAGGAGATCGGCTCGGTCACAACGCTTCTAGTGGAGGTAATGCAACCATATGAACTACGATTCAGCAAACAAATATCAAGTCATCGATATATACATATATCAATAACCACAAACGAATACAATAAAGAAAAACGAAAAAAAACCAGCACGGAAACCTAATGGTGACACAGATGCAGTTCTTTGACAGCTTTAGAAGCTAATTGAAAATCTAGAGAAGTTTTAAGAAACCCAAAAGAATCTCATGGAATTTTAGAGAATCCTATGGAATCCTGCGGAATCCTACGGGATCCTGCGGAATCCTGAGGAATCCTTGGAATCCGAAAGAATCACAGGGAATTTTTGGAATCCAGAGGAATTCAGGATTCCAGGATTCCGTTTTTTCCCCCTTGCCCGACACCCACACTCCACACTTACATTCACATTTACCCACCCGCATACTCAAGCTCTCAGGCTCACACTCTCTTGGAGGTTAGGGTTGAAATGAGTGAGACTGAGGATTGGTGTGGATGGGTGAGAGTTAGAATATAGTTGTTTCAGGGTGCGCGGGTAAAGTATGTAAAGGCCAGGATGCAGGATGATGATTGTACTTCATGTTATATTGCACGTGATCTTTGACAAGTGGTTCACGCTGTGAGAGTGGACATAGCCAATAGAATGAATATGCAGAAACAGATCTTTTCGGGTACTTCGATACAAGGTTTCGAGATTCTGGATTGGAACTGATGAGATATGTGTGAATCGACAGAGCTCATCGAGTTCTAGTTGGCAGAGCGGACTCTGTATGAATCATCGTGAAGCAGGTATATGCTGGGGAAAGCTATGTAAGTTTTATTTGGAAATGTACCTCTAAAACAGCGTATTTTGTATAATTTTTCAAAGAGTTCTACGCATGTAACATTTTCCAACTGTTACTATTCTACGACATACTCGATTCTATAAAGGCGGTTCTGATTCGATCAATATTAGTCGAAAATTTAAGTCTATTGCTAGTATCTATGATGTCTTCACAAGCCCTTACTAATAGTATTACTAGTGACATTGACTGAATATAAATCTCGTTGAGTTGCCCAGTTTCGTTTCTATTTGATTCTACAGGACAAATGGATTTACTTGTAAAATTTTTATTTGATTGTTGGCAGGGACACTGACACGGTGTTCCATATCGTTTTATAATATCAGATTTTAAGAAAATGTTGAAAAACTGTCCAATAAAAGATATTCTGCTATTCAAAAATACTCACGATTGTTGTTTAAGGCCTCCGAGATGGTATTGCGAACAAAATGAAAAACGACAAAGTGACTGACAACATTCATTTGTAGCATGCAGAGAATTATCCACTCACTTCATTCGGTTGTTTTTCTTGGTTTTTTTGCTTGCTCAGAAAAGAATTCCATCATACTTGAAACTTTCGTTTCTTTTGCGTCAATGTTCGATCGGAAGAAAGAGTAAACAGAAATGGCTAAAGACAAAATTCAGTTGCTTCGCATTTTTAATGGGTGAAACTATATGAGAGACAAATATTTATTGTGAGTCAATATTGTTCGCGGTTCCATTCATTGCGAAACTGAATGCTGTTACAGTTGGCTTTCGAATAATAGCAGCATTATTTTATGCGACTCAATGAAATATCTTCGCTAACTTCGTCGAACTTCTTTTCTAGAAACGAATGATGAATATACTTCTGCAGTTACGCGATCATTCAAATTTCTCCTATGTGATATTCAAATATCATTCGAAAGTTTTCTTTAATGAGTACATTCCTACAACAATACCATTCAGTTTTTCTAAATTCTGAATTAACTAAAGATAGATAATACTAATCATCTTGGCATGCCTTTGTTAGTCAAATTGGGTATCAATGTAACAGAATCCGCGTGTGAGGTTGTGGGTATGAGTATCAGAGTGGGTCTGAGGATCCGTGTGAACGTGT
>CAJNOL010004460.1:0-15441 GCA_905250125.1 Rotaria sordida | reverse complement strand
GTTTAAGTCCGCAGGTCTCTAACTGACATGCTGACTGAACTGGATTGGTGTTCACTTAAGCATTGACATGTCCTTACAGTATGAATGTGTTAGGTAAATCGATGAACACTGATTCAATATGAATTTTCAGTGAACAGTTTACTGACATTGCACATTCCTATTTTTAATTCAACTCGTTCGTTATGTATAGAATGATTGTCATGTAAATTTCTGCTATGAGGATAAAATACTGTTGATATCAAAACATCTTACGATAATAGAAGATTCTCTCTTAATTAACTAATATATTGCAATAAAATGATATAAAAATCTTTTTAATCATAGAAAATCTTTTGAATGCTCGGAACTGTCGTGATTTTCTTGAAAAACGTTCCAATTATTAGTCTTTCAAAAAGAAGGAAACTGATAGAGGACTGCCTTTAAAAAAAATCTATCTCTTTTGACATAATAATATACATAGGATTTTCTATTACAAGGTGTAGGGACAGGTTATTATGTATATATACAACGGCTAGCAAAATTATTCAACAAAGTTTATTTTCTGCTGCTGTAAGTGGTAGAAAGCATCCGAATAGTGATTCAATTAGAGATAGTTGTTCCCAAAACGAATATAAGAAAATAAAAATCATTATGAGATTCCCAAAGATAGCAACCGCAGCAAACCAAGATCCTAGTTTTTCAGAACTTAGAACACGTAAAATAGAACAATAGACAAAATAATTTTCTACAAAATGAGACGTCTTCGAGTTTTTTGCGGTATTTTTTAGCTGAGATACAACAATCTTACAGAGGGCATCTAAAGTCGTTTTTTTTCCTATAGAAAAGTCACTTTTTAATCTCGAATCAAATTGCTGTGTCTCAAGTGAAACACATAGCCGAGAGCTTGGAGACGTCTCATTTTGTAGAGAACTATTTGTTTTGTCATTTTATATACTGTAAACAAAATTATATTTACACGCTCTAGATTTTGGCTTTCTAAAGTTCCAATCTTTGGGAATCTGATTATAATTTTTATTTCCTTATTCATTCTGTTTATTCGAATTGCTATTTGGATTTTTTTCTAGCACTGACGACAGTAGAAAATAAATCTTGTTGAATAATTTTTTACATATTAAAATACTAATCTAAACTACATCAATTTAGCTGAGAAAACCTAATCGTACCTATCTCTAATTTATATTTATCAAGATATCGGAATCAATGCTTCTACTTTGCATCCTCGTCATATGTCATTTCATAACTTTACAAAGATCAATCTCTATAATTATTCAAAAATAGGAATTATACCAAATACTTATCGTTGTGATTAATGAATTATCATGATTTGAGGATGTGATAAGGAATGTCTACAAGCAGATTATATAACACTTACCACAATCAAATAATACCATCGATGGATAGTATCATGTATTCAACAACTATGTATCCATCAGATATTCTTCTTACTACTAAACTTATTAAATGTATCTAACGTGAATAATTTAGATTTGAGATTGATATTGAACAATTTCGTGCGGGTAAATCACTAGAGAAGAGTTTACGCGAATTTTGATGTACGATTGAAAAGAATCGAACTATCTTATGATGTTAACAATATCAAGAAATATTTAATATGATTTGCTATTAATTTAAAAATACGCACTAAAAATTCATTAAAATAAACTTTATCTCATATTGTTGTAGTGAAAATGATTAGTTACAATTTGGAACACGAAATGTCATCTACTGAAATGAACAGCCAATATCGAAATTGTATGCCTATAAATTAGTAATTAGATAATCAGCATCAGTTATAGTGACACTAGAATTCTAATGTATTTTATTATGTAAAAAATAATATCTTGTAGATTGTCAGAAATTAGGTTGTGTTTTTTACGAAGTGTTGACTTGATGGTTGCCATCAAGCAAGATAATAAATGTTGGTTGACATCACATGATAATACTACAGATAGAAAAACATTCTGAGGGTATCTAAAGAGCATTGGCCCCTTTCTAATTCATTTAGAGATACCTCGAACTATTCTGACGGAAAATTTGGCTTTCCAAATACAAACAACAAGAAAACAAACTAAAATTATGCATACTATCACTATGTTCATAAAATTAACACATTTTTACAATTATTACTACTAATCGATTTCTTCACAGTTTTATTGAAAAAAAAAACAAGAATGTGAAAACACATAAATATCATGTGATAAATTAGTTGATAAAATTTTCTTTTTTTCTTTTGCGTAACAGTTGTATAATTATTCAACCAAAGACATTTATTAACAAAGAATTGAGTTTTCAAGAATCGTAGAACTTTTATATCCTATGTAAAATTTATCATTTATATTTTTTTTGAAACACAATTCTAAAAGAATTGTTGAATTATATAAGATAGAAATCTGCATCATTCTTCCCTCACAGACAGTGACAAACGTTGTTGATATGCAATCAAAGACCGTATATTAATAACATCTTGTTATAATAAATGAAGCACTTCCTTATTGCATTTCTCGAGAATGGATGGTGAAGAAATTTCTCCCAAAATAGATCGAATAAAATAAGTTCCCTGTGATTAAAACTAGATTTTCAACATCGAATAAATATCAATCGTTATGTAAAACACTGAGTTGTATGTTTTTCTGTCTATTTTTACTGTTCTAATAGAATTATATTTACTTTTAAATTATGAAAGTTGATGAAATCAATACAAAAAAATCGATTGTTAAAATATAATAATTTTTATTTCAATGTCAATACATTGAATATCGTTTAGTAGTAATTAGAATTGAAAAAATTTATCTACGAAATGGAATAAATAGTATGTATGATATTTTTAGTAAAACAAGAGAAAACAAAAAACAAAAACAAAATTTTTCAACAAAAAGTTTACTACTTGTTACATATGCTAGTGATGATCAACGATCGATGGAATATTATTCAATCTTGTATTCTCTATTTTTTATTAGATAATATAATTTGTTGCTATCACAAACACAAATATCATTTATTGATTATAAAAATAAAAACATGAAAAGATGATGATACGAAATCATAATAAAATTTAAAATATATCATTAAGAATAGTTTAAAAAAGACCAACTACAAAGCAAATTCTTTATATAACAAAATAATTTTTGTATTTACATACAGATACATTTTAAGGATTGTATGAAGCAAAAACAAAATCTAATGTATTGTTATTTAAACAATATTAATATTTTTTTGTTTGTTGTTTTTCTGTCAGTGGTTGTCTACTTACTAAGACATTTTTTATTCTATCGCCTATGGGATGTTTTTTTTAGCAAATGACTTTGCAAATAGTATTTCATTAGTTAACCTAGAAACTTTAATATTATTCAAAGAAAAGTTAGATATTCAGAAACATAAAAGATAATCTATATATTCTTATATTAACGACGAAATTACTTTTGTTAATTGACAAGGATGGTACTTATGATGGTTGTCAATAGGGACATAACTTTAATGGTTTCTTTTCTTAGTATAATATTAACCAAAACAACGATCTCGATCGTATATCGCATCTGTCGAGTATATGATAGATTGATGCTTGTAGATACTAAACAGGAAAAAAAATGTCGAACTTCTATTTCTATCACATCTTTATTTTTTTTAAGCAAAACAACATGGTGCAGATGTATACAGGAGTAGAAAGCCACTGTTTGACTTATTTTTGGTGTCCTCAGTCAGGCTAATTTGACGCCTACTTGGTAAATAACAGAAGAGGAAAGAGGAAAAGAAATAGTTCCATACGTAGAGAAGAGAAAACTCTAGGATAGTGCATCCCTGTATAAATCTTTTATTATCAAATATTGTTCTTCTGTTGTTTTTTCTCATATCATCATTTCTTAACGTATTAAAACGATGTATTCAATGCGTGGTGGTGGTGGTTATCAATATCCACAAGGAACAACAACATATTATACTCCTCATGACAGTAATCGAATGGCTCAAAATAATTTTATTTCACAATCTTCTTATGTTCAACAACGCTCAACAAATTCTTTACCATATACTGAATCTCGAACAATAAATATTTCTCATTCAACACCAATACGTCGTGTAAATCCTGCATTAACAATAAATCCAAATCAACCATCACGAACACAATCTTTTAATTTTGGAAAACCAACATATACTTATAAAAAAAATATTCATGCTGAAATTGATGATTCACCAATTATTGATCCACGTGCTTTTTATTATTTAAATTTAAATGAACAAAAATCAAAAAAAAAGACAACATCTGATGATATGGAAAGTGGTATTGATTCACGACCTATAATTAATCTTGGTGCAGTTGCACAATTAGAACGACGACGACAGCAACTCTTAGAAAAGAATAATCGATTACGTGGTGATGATGGATCTAAAGAAGGCATTGATGATAGATCAATTATTGATTCTAATGCCTTTCGTTATATTGAAGCGAAGACAAATAAGATTGAAAAACAAGGTCAAGGTATTACTAGTGGTATTGATGATAGGCCAATTGTGGATCCAGATGCATTCAAGTAACTATTTTCTTCTTTTTTTTTAATCATAAAACCAAATTGTACTTAATCTATATTTAAGATATTTAAATGCATCTGGATCTATAATTGGTCGAGTATCGATTGATGGTTCATCTAATTGTTTTACGAATTTTCCTTGACGTTTAGCATTTAAATATATTGAAAAACGTAATATACCATTACCGAAAACTATGGAAAGTGGCATTGATAGTGAACCAATTGTTAATCCAAATGCTTTTCGTTATTTGGAAAGAAATGAGCCACCATCTCGTCGTAATGATCAATCAGGTGTTGATACAACATCAATAATTAATCCAGATGCATTTAAATATATTGAAAAACGTACACCAACAAAATTCGAACCAGCTGAATCATCAATTGATTATCGTCCAATTGTTAATCCAGATGCATTTAAATATATTGAAAAACGTACAACAAAAAAATCACAACCAGCTGAACCATCGATTGATTATCGTCCAATTGTTAATCCGGATGCATTCAAATGGATTGAACGAAAAGAAACAAAACGTCGTGTTGATAATGAACCAGAAATTGATGAACGTTCATATGTTAATCCACAAGCATTTCGTTATATTGATCGACATATAGGAAAAAAACGTGATATTCCTATACCCGAAATTGATACACGTAGTTTAATACTTGAACGAAATCCAAATGCTTTTAATCATCTTGAACATAAATTTACAAATCGAAGAGATGATTTTCAAAGTGGTATTGATCAACGATCTTATGTTGATCCAGATGCTTTTAAATATATTGAAGGTCGAAATACTAATTCAAAAAATAAAACAATATATTCATCATATGATCCATCAATTGATACAAGATCATATGTTAATACAGAAGCATTTCGTCATCTTGAAGGTTCACAAAGTACACCAAGTTATGATAATTATAATGATAATGATGGTATTGATGAGCGACCTTTTATACCATTAAATGCTTTTCGTCATCTTGAATATACTGATCAACATAGTGATCCTTATAATACTGAATATTTATTATATGGACAAACAGATGTTTGAAGAGTTTTTTGTAGAATAGAATTGTTATCCCGTTATACTTTTATTGTAGATTTTTATTTATCATATTATAATAAATTTATTTGAAATGTAAGGCAGTGAAAAAAAATAAATAAATAAAAAGAAAACATTGAATTATCATTGACTTTATTGAACAATATTTTTTTTCAAAACTTATTGCAAAAAGATATAAAACATTTAGTAGAGAGATATGTTATATCGAAATCAATAAATAAACACTTGCATATTTCTATTGTTTAATATTTTATCAACAAAGATATCAGTTTTTCTTTCATTAGAAATTGTGTCCGAATGAAGAATTTGAACAAGGAAAACTTTAAACAGAAATTCATAGTTGTTTATTATATCTCTACTTTTATCGAGTGATACAATAACATCAGCAGAAATATATCCAAAACCGTATGATCTAAGGAATGATTTCTTACGATCCATATATATATCATTCAAAAATAGGCATCATGTTATGCTTCTAATTTTAAAAAAAAATATTAAGTTATTTAGTTTTTGGGAATACAATGTGTAGACGTGATTTCGCAAAATAAAAATTCATATATCTCTAGACAGGGAAATTTCTTTTAGTTAATTTTTATTCAAAAGATGTATAATAAGTTACTCTTGATGCTTTGACAAGCTGATCCCTCTATTAACCTTTACTCTGCTGATTTATTATCGAAAAACTAGCGTTAGCAATATGACACACAAAAAAAGAACAAAGGTTTTAACTGCGCGTGTTTATATTTACAAATACTGTATGTTCAAATAGTATTTTTGAAAAAAAAAATAATGCATTTTGTAGAGAACTCTTCAGGTTACAAAGTCATTACCCAAAGTTTTTCTTGAACATGCTTAGATTATTCTAAAAACTGAGTTTATTGGTTGTTAGTGACATAAGTGAGAATGAATATAGAAAGGAAAAAATCTCTTGTAACTGAATGAAAAATTCAAAAATCAATTCTAAATGGTACAAATCCTTATTGCAGATCTCGAGATAATAGTAAAATAAAAAGCTTCGTTCTCGAATATGAGTAGGTCTCTGGAAAAATCATTTTTTGGGAAACAATTTTTTGAACTTCAATCTTGCTGAAAATTTCACCGTGGGTGTAATTTGTAGCGTAGAGTCTATTCTGAAATTCTTGGACTTGTTCGTCATAAGGTTACAGAATAATTTTCTAATTAATGTTTACTATTTAGGTGTGAAATGCAAGAGTGAATATTTTTACATATATTCATGGAAAAGAAAACTTATAACAAAAAATAATCTTTAATAACGAATCAATGTCGAATCGACTATAGTCGTGTACCATTTTCACAAGTAGCAGAAGCTTGTCAATATGACTTTTACCAACCGAACCTTCGCCAATGGTGAAAGTCAGGTGAAAATTTGTCTATATTGGCGAAATTTCACCTCATTCTCAATTAGTTAAGAAGAGAATGTTAATAATATATGATATTGTCTCTTGTCAATTACCATACCATCTCTTCTACGGTCTAGCTAATGTGGTGAACACACAGTAACCTTTACTCCATAGTCAAATGATTTAACGACCACCGTTAGTGTATATTTTATTCAAATATTTTGTAGATTAATCAATGTCTGTCACAACACGTCTACTTCAGGTAAAGTGTGAGTGTGAACATCTGTTCATGAATACCCACACCAGCCCTTTCCGTATAAAAGTCAACGGATCGTCAAACTTCTGAATTTATTGGCTTCAAACAAAAGATCACTGGCTGAAACAGTATCATCATTCGCTTATCTTGTTAGTGCCTCTTTTGGCAGAGGAAAAAACGAAAAAAGAAAGTTTTCATTCAGACATGTCACTTTCATTGTGAAGCTATTTATCTGATCGTATTTAGGTTGTTGTCTTTAGCCTTCTCATAGTTTGTTTCCTTTCGTTATTTTGCTTTCACGACATGTTTTATTGATTTGTTCTTCTGCATTTGTTGATCTAGAATGTGTTATTCGTTACTTTACTTTCAACTTTCACATTTTCATTATATTTATTTCTTTGTGATGACGTCACATACGAGCGTTTTCTTAGTGAACTACTGGAGTCGATTATTGCCAACTATTGGCGAAATTTCGAATCCTCACTTCCACTGATTTTGCTCATATACATCACACTCGTAACTTTAATCTACAATTAAAATTAATTTCATACGTTACAAAAATTATACTATCGGAGATGATGGAATTCAATTATTTATGATCGAGATGAACCTGTTATATTAATTTATGTAATTCATAATGTTTTTCATTCACTATTTCTATTATGATCATGTTTTAATCGGTGAACTGATTCTTTAAGAATCTGCTAAATATGCTAAAAATCAATCATCATTAGGCAATCGTTTGTCGGGTGTAGGTATGGGTGTGAGACTTATCCTTAGACCCACATTTCTCACTACTCATCCAACATGTTCAAACTTCGGATCCAATTGACGATTGTTGCTGTTCTTCTTGTGATGACTATTTTGCATTTCGATATGGTGAACAGTCAACAATGTGCTGTCAATTGTGGCAATGACTATTGTTGTCTAATATCGCATCGTCTCTGTGCGTAAGGTTTGCCTGTATATTGCCCTTCAGGAACAATAGTTCATCAGACTGGCTATTGTTATAAATCAACTGGAAAATCGAATATTGACCATGTCAAAATGAATGCAGCAGATGCAGTTCATAATAGGGTGTAAATAATCATCTTTGAAACCTCGTTCCTTTTGATCCTTATTCTATCTGAACATACTCAATGTGTTATTGTATTTGAAGAAACTGTAACCGAGAAAACAAAAATAGCAGCCATACTGTATATAACATCTTAGGGCAAAGAAAATTCTTGACTATAATTTATTCTTTCCAGTGGCAGAATCAAGATACTGACATCGCTCTTGTTTATTGGAGGGGAGGGAGGAAACAGTGACAGGTGGTGTTCTCATTATGTGCGTCCTTTTATCAAAGATACAAAGTGCCAATGTGTAGCAAGTAGCGGAACTAATTAGAACATCTGCTCTTCTCTTATTTTGGAGAGTGCTATTTCTCTATTGGTACAGTTGATCCTTGATAGCAAGACGCACCTACATTGCGTGAACTGGTTTAGGTTGTTCATAATATTTGCCAATAATATTCCGTTTTGAAATAATTGATCTCACTTTCATTTTCGTAGCAAATCGTTTGTTGAACTCTTCTTTTCATAATTTTTGGTTTTTTATGATCTAGTTTATAATGTTTTAACTTTCAACTATTCTATTTGACTTTAATCATAATAATAAAACTATGATTTATCATTTTCATTAATGCAAAATAGCTGGCGGAATTTCGCCTATCCGAATTTCTTCAGTAAAGAACACACTATGTTCGTAAATATTTTCTACTGAAAATTTATGTATGTTCCACATTTTTATTGCATTAGATTGGTCTGATCATTTGCAAGTACATATTCTTACTTCAATAAATAATAAGAAATATTGAAACTTCAAAATCTATGTGTGTGAATGTTCCTTTTGTCTTTAATCACATACACCCACACCCTGTAAATGCGTGCCAATATTTAGGTTTCTTAGCATTATGTAGTTTCAATTTTTCATTAACAAAAACGATTCAGTAGATGATCTGTGAGTCATGCACGAATTAACCTACACTTTACTTCACAAGTTCAAAAGTTCACTTGCTTTAATTGACACACTGGATATAATCTGGCTGATTTGTTTTATAATAATGGGCTTAGCAATGAATTAAAAATGGCATGAGAAGTGGCCACACATTTAAGGGTTACTGTCTTTTTTCTACCTTCGAGACATTTATAAATCATTATAAACTTACTTGATAGAGAACTCTTTGCTCTACACAACTGTATGACTCACGTGAATTTCAATGTAATTGATCTATCTGTAAAAATGATATTCGAAGTAGAACAGCTTAGGTAGGCTGCTAGAATTATGTTCAAACAAAACTCAGACTAATCAGATAGATGATAAGTAATGTGTAACGTTTAGAAAATTTTCTTTTTTTTTTTGGAAAGTTGTTGATAACATTGACTCGTACACTTTCATCAATTTTTTGAAAATGATGAAGACGATTTTTGTGAACTGAAATATATCATTCGGTAGAAAATGAACAAAGAATCTTACAAAAAAAGAAGCATGATTTGATAAGTTAAAAATTAAAAAAATTATGAATAAAATACTGAGATCATCATTTATTCTACTTCACTCGTTATTTGAGGATAATGAGTTATGAAATGAAGACGAACATATCGAAAATCCCAAGTGTTTATCTAGTAAGCGGTAGATTTTAGCAAGACAACATATTCAACTTTCCTTTCAACTGATCATTCTAAAACACATAATAGAACGACATGGCAGTAATACAACTTTGTTGCAAACGTTACACGATATTCGAACTTCTTCTATACGAAAAAAAAAAAACATTTTTTTTATTACTCTCATAAAATAAGTTCGGCAATAAAATAATAGATTTCCATTATGTGTTAGATTTATGAATACATCAATTAAGATGTTCACTTATTATCAAAATTGTATGGCTGAGCATATGCTTCGAATTTTTCGTTTAATGCTGAAAGACAACGTAGTTGTATGATTGTACACTCGAATGCAATTTGAGAAACTGAGATTTATGATGAACATGGAATAGAAAGATACACTGCGAGAGAAAATTGAATTGAATACTAACATCACATTAATGAGATCCGAGTGATAAATCTGCTCTTTTATCTTTATAATTTACAAAAGTAGAGAATTTCCTTCTCGTTCTACCTTTTTCCGTCACAAAACAAAATACTACACTTCAACGAGTTCATTTTTAATTCTATCCATTAATTGTGATTACACGACATAAAAAAATGCCTGATACTATTCATTCTTATTGTTGTTATCTTTATGAAGGTTGATATTCAATTATCTTTCGTTACACATAATACACTAACATTTATTGTAAAAGAGATGAGCAGAGAGTTGCTCGTTTTCGAACTCATGGAATATAATCGATAGTGATTTCAAAGTGATTGACCGATCGAAAACGAGAATGAAATGAACTTTTTTTTGAATCTCGACAGAGGAGAACCCAATGTTCCATGAACCGAGATATCATTTATCATGATTTTGACCCATAACATATGGTCAGAGAACATCTTTGACTGAATTCCCACACAAAAATGTCAAACTCATAGCCGTCAAGTGTCGAATAGTCTTGCCCATCCTGGCCATTTCATGAAATTTTTATTGAAGTACAGATACATTTTTATTAAGTGCAAAACTCAGTTTATTTCCTAATAATCGATTTTTGGTGAAAATAATTAAATTCATATTGAATTTATTGTTCTCCTTTATATAAAAATAGAAGCATATTATTTCTCGAAATCTTACATTTTCGATCAACTTGAAAATTTTATAATCTCATAAACGATGAATTCAGTTTCGTGGATGTGCTTCGCATCACAGCCTTGGCCCGTGAACCATATAGTTTTCAAATGAGGGATGCTCGCTCTCTTCTCCAAGGAAGATCTTTATATACTACTGCAGTGTTTAAAACTCTGAAAACAATCCAATAAAATAATGTCATCGAAAAGAACAGGTTTTTCGAATTCCATATCCAAGTTCATATTTTGTGAAGCGATGATCTCGAGCACGGTATATCGTCTGATTCTCGTTGAAATGTCATTAGAGACGTTAAGATCTCTATATGATACAAATTTTATCCGACTTTTCGGTATAATGTTTCGTTCACATAAAGTAAAATCATCTACGAATTTTGTTTCCATTATGTCAATATAATAAGACAAGACTAGGCGTTGATCTTTACAATGATTAACTATCGTTAGCGCTAACGATAATCCATTAACGGACAATTGTTTCCATCTTTTTTTTTAATTAACAGAATTCTATATAAGACTACTATTAATACCGTTTGTTATCGTTGTACAAGAAAAGCGAGAGAATGGAAAATATCAAAGTTTTTTCTTTATCAAAAATTTGTACAAAAAAAAAGAATAAATCTGTAGCCTGGTGATTCTAAGGAAAATATACTTTGATCTACACATCATTCTCATCAAATAAAATTTTCAATATTTGAATATTTATCATATTTAAACAAAAAAAAAAAGACTTAGTGGAAACACGACATAGTTTCCATGCGAATTCCTACTGTGAACTGATTAAATTAAGGAGTATGCATTTCCATAATAAATACAGAACGATTAGATATCAATTCAAATTCGGAATGTTTTGCACCTTTGAGCTGAATTCAGATGCCATTTAGTTATTTATTAAATTCATTAATTCAAGAATCATTCATTTGCTTAATTAACTTCTTTTTTTAGATTAACAGAATTAATAGTCATTGGAAAAATCTATATGTATAATAACTTTGCTTATAGTTTTTCTGTTCTAAAGAAAAACATCTAATTTTGTATATGATTAAGTCTTGTCAGCAAATGCCTAGATTTCTTCAATAACAGATGGTTAATGAATGACATAAAAACAACAAATATTACTATCGTTTTGCATTGTTGAGATATGATACAGAAATATTTTTTTTCTCTTATCTTGGTGTTGTCATATACTACAAATACTGTTCTATAATTTGTTTGTCAAAAGCTAAATATCAATATTCATATATGATGCTTTTGTCATTGATATTTTTCATATTCAAAATAATAAACCTTGATGCTACAAGTGTAGGTTTAAATATTTTTATTTTATTTTATGGAATATTTTTTTGTTTTTGTTTTATTGAATATTAGACAAAGTTATGTCCTATTTTAACATTACCTCAACATGGATTTTTCTTTTCGGGTTATTGTGAACGAGAAATCGGTTCATTATGTGGTCTTGGATGTTTAATTGGCTATCGTCTTGTTGATGGAGATAGTTTTCGTGAATGTCAACAAAATGGAACTTGGACAGGACAACAACTAAAATGTCAAGGTATGATATTTCACCTATTCATAGTTAATTTCTATTTGATATATTATATAGAAATTCGTTGTCCACATTTAAAAATCAATACTCAAATGATTCAAGAATGTTTACCTAAACAGAATAGTAGTGATTTTAAAATTGGTACAAAATGTCAAGCAAAATGTCGTGAAATTGGTTATCAATTAATTGGACCACATACACGACAATGTTTAATTTTAGGTGTATGGTCAGGTTATGAACAATTTTGTATTGGTAAGAAAATAAAAAAGGACAAATGAAAAAAAAAGAAGATTTAATTTATTTTAGTTAATAATGAAACAACAGTACGTCCAATTACAAGTACAAATTCAACTCAATTGTTAACAACAATAACAACAACAACGACAACTATTCAAAAATATCACGGTAAGGGTAATCGATTGATTTTTATCTTTTATGTGCTTTTTTTCTTTAATTCTACAAGATTATTCAAATTTTGCATTGAATATTAATAAAAATGATGCAGGTATTGTCTTACCATTTGTTCAACCATTACAATTTACAATCATATTTTGGTTTTATCTTGAAAATGGTAACAATGTTTCTCTTATTTCATTAAGAGAAAAAAATAATAAAACTTTTTTTGAAATTGCTGTTCGACAAAATAAGTAAAAATAATAATATTTTTCATTTATTTTAATTTTCTATTTGAATTAGACTTATTTTTTATCATTTATCTCGAAATCAAATTCAACCAACATTGATTAAAATTTCTAATTCAAAATGGAATCATTTTGCATGGATATATTCAAATAAAATTCAACAATCATATATATATATTGATGGTACACGTCAACAATCATTTGATTTTAAAATAATGAAATTTAATTTTGAAAGCAAGTAAGCCTAAATGAAAAATATGTACAAATGATTTGTTTTTGTTTTTTTTTTCAAAAATTTAATTAGATATTTCATCATTGATTTTATTTAATCAAACATTTCATGGCCGTATAACAAGATTAGAAATTTGGAATGAAATGATATCAGAACAAAAAGTATTGATTAGTTATCGTGATTGTCGAAAACAAAATGGAGATATTTTCTCTTGGTCAAAAATATCAGATCAAATATGGATTGATACTAATAAATTAAAAAGTTCATTATTCTGTTCTGGTAAGATTCTTTTTATGAAATATGATCTAAAAGACAGATATGAACGATATCATTAATGGACCATTACAGACATCACGAAGAAATCAATACTGTCCAGAAATTGAATCGGTTCAGTTCTAAATAATTGCGAACCCATCCTATCTAAATCTGATACTGTAATACATTTGTTAATTTGTCTATAAGTTGTGACTCAGTTCAATTTTAAAAATACGAATCAACTCCATCTCTGACATAGATCATGATAGATATAACTGCAAGATCAAACTCCACTGCAGGATTAGTATGATTCTTGTCGCTTACTTTTCTTTCATACTCTCTGTGCAATATATTGCGATTAGTGTCTTTTATCATCGACATGCATTAATAGTAGGTAGGAATTCATAAATTGGAAACATAGATTGATTAATCCCGTGTTTTACAATATGAGCAACTTCATCATGTTTAACATTTGAAGCTTGTAGAATTTGTGCTAACAATTTTTCTAATTTCTCAAAACATATAGAATTGCGATTGTTATATTACAATTAAAAATTTTGTATTTTATTCTTTTTAAACGAGAAGTTGCATTTCTTTTTCTATAATAGTTTGACTAAAAAAAAACAAATAAAACTTCTTTAAAACATTTTTTAAATGTATTGTTCCGTTTAAAAAATGAAATATGAAATACAATATTGTGATTCAATTTTGAGCACCACTATATATCAATAACGTCTCATTATAATAAATGAACTACTTCCTTATTACATTTCTGGATAATTAAGTAGAAACGATAGTGAAGAAATGTGTCACACAATAATCTTCCTATGATTAACAATAGCGTGTACATCGTATTTCACGTTTTTCAATTCCACATGGATTGTACTAACAGTTTTTTTTTCTTATTTGATTAATCAATCAATAAGAAATAATTATTGATTAGGATGTTCGGAACCTGCATCAATTCATGGTGGACTATATCATGTATCTGATTATGAAGTTGGTTCATTTGTTGAATATAAATGTAATTATGCTTATGAAATGATTGGTACTAGTCGTAGTTATTGTATGGTACCATCTGAATGGTATCCATTACCACCGATTTGTAAATGTAAGTTATATATTTATTAAGCATTCAAATACAAAACAAAAAAATTAATAATATTTAAAAAAAAAAAGATAATCCATGTACATCAGATTGTGAACTATGTAACAAAACCACAGGTGTTTGTTTACGACAAAAGATCAAAATAAATTTTCAAAGTTGTGATCCACCATGTGATGATGATGAAGAGTGTATTGATGGAGAATGTGCTTGGTCGAATATTGGTGATAAATGGACAACGACAACGACAACGAATGAACCAAATTTAACGTCATCTTGTCCAATATCATGTCGACCTGGTCAAGTATGTATTGATGGTCGATGTGGTTGTTCTAAAGGTTAATTAATTATTGACAAAAATTTAATTATATATTTCTAATTATTAGGTTTATGTGAAAATGGTCGTTCATGTTATGAAATTTGTGAAATAGGTGAACGTTGTTATAATTGGTCATGTAGTTGTGGTTTTCAAGGTAAATGTGGTAAAGGTGAAATATGTCTATCGGATATTTGTATGTGTGGCATACAACGTGGTGGTTGTCATTCACATGAACATTGTATTCAAGGAAAATGTATTTGCAAGACAAATTCATGTGATCAATGTAATAATACATGTAAATCAAATGAAATTTGTTTAAATGGAAAATGTATTTGTAAAGAACAATGTGAAAAAAGTAAAATATTT
>CAJNOL010004459.1:0-15447 GCA_905250125.1 Rotaria sordida | reverse complement strand
TTTAATTTACAAGCGGACACATTATTTTTAACTGATCCTGCTCAATCATTTTATTTGCAAGATTCAACCTATTCATGGCAAGGATTGAAATATTATCGATCTTTAATACAAAAATATTCTAAATTATATAAGCATGTTATACTAATTGGAGCTTCAATGGGAGCAAGTATGGTTTGTATGTGTAGCGATCTTGCTACACTTTCAATTGCATTCAATCCAATATTAGATCCCTCATTAACATCTAGTGTGATGTATTATAGAACACTACAGAGATATCCGAAAACAATTATTTTGAAACAAGTACAGACAAATATTGATAAAATTATGAATGAAAATCAACAATCTATTTTACATGTACATTGGAGTGAAAAATCACCAAGTGATATTATTCAACTGAAATTAATTTCAAATCAAAATGTAATATATTTCACTGATGTAGATAAATGTAACAAGCGTAAAGGAGTCTATTTTTGGCTTCATGATTGCAATACTCATGTTTTACCACAAGATTTGAAACGTCGAGGAATTTTAACTCAAATTTTACAACATCACTTGAATGCTTTAGTATAATATTAATTCATGTTAATATAAACAACATTAGAGGGAATTAGCCATAGTTGATGAATAAAAATATTTATTCATTCTTTAATAGTTAATATATTCTACATTCCGATCTTCTCTTACGTTTAAGAGAAATATAAAATTTTAATTAAATGATAAAATAAATTTTTAATATAATAAGTATTAAAATGAAAATACCTTGTTTAATAAAAAAATCATTCTCATATTTTTAATTAACAAATGCTTTTGTTGTTTTTGTCTAACGAAAAAAATTTTTTTTTTTGATAAAGAATTTTAGTGTATTTTTATTAACATCATTTGAAATGATTTTTCGATAAAAATAATTTCAAGATTAAAAAGAGAAATTTTAAAATATGATTATGTAAAGCAAAACAAAAAATAATTCAATAATAGGAAGAATTTGTTTTATTTTAAAATTTATTTTTTCTTTTTTGTTTAAATTCACATTTTGACATTCAGAACGAAAAAGTCAAAATTTTTTATTTTTTTTAAATATCTAAAATAAACAAAATGAATTTTCTTGTTATTAAATAAGAAAAAAAATATTCGAAATGAATAATAAAGAATGATTTGATTCGATCATTGTTAATATTCAATTTTATTTTGTCATTTATTCTTACAAATCATCGAAGTAAACTTTCGATTTAATAGAATTATTTGTTTTTATTTCTTAACATTTCAAACATACATTTATTTAAATTGTTTAAATATATTGAAAGGCAACTGTAACGTTTTGACTAGAGAAGGGAATAAAGGATTAATCGTACAGAAGAGGACGCACACATATTTAAAAGAGAAAAAAAAAAGAAAAGATTGACAATTTTAGTTGACACTCTTTGTTTCTTATCTGTATTGCATGTGCTTGAATGAAGAGGACGGAGTGTGGGCATCTATTTTGCTTTTTCTCTCATTCGTTATCTCATGTGCAGAAAATAAAAGGAGAGACGATTTAACTCTTAATGCATCAATTCCATTACTTAATTCAACTTTAACGTTAATTCACTTCACTAGTCTGTTTGGGATCTTATGATCATTACGTGAACCGGCAAACCACTTCATTGTATTATGCGAATCACCATCTTAGCCAATCATGTTCGAGATGCTAACCTCTGCACAATAGAGGACTATTTATTTTTACTACTCACTCACACTATCTATCTGTAAGATCTATCATTTACTGCTGTACTCTCCACTACTCTAAAAAACTTTAACTCAGTATACAAGGAGAGGTTGCTGCACTCAATGACATAAAATGTACTATTGAATGAGTTCTCTTCTATATTAAAAAACAGACACTGAAACTCATTCTGAACATCCAGAAAAATAATTTGATGTTCTATAGCCCGATTTCGAACGCCCGGTCATTTGTCAGGATGTCCGGAAGATCGGGGACGAAAAAGGACGCACCCGGTTTGAGTCTTACGACTCTAAATGGAACAAAATATTTGATCTCATCTCTTGTCATGAAAAACTAGATAGGGTCACAAAGATGCCCATAAATATACACTTTGAGGCATCATTCAGCTATCTCTAGTCCACAGTATTTTTTCCAACATTATTCAATTTAAATACAACCAAATAGCATTTTTATACTCAGACGTGGGTGTGGGTCTGGATGTGTATGTGGGTGTGTTGTTCTTAATTCAACCCACACCCCACCCACGCACATCCACAGCCACGCTCACACCCCACACCCACACACTAGACCGTAAATCATCGGAAAAAATCCGAAAACTTTCCGTCCAGAATACTGCTTCCATGTTCCAGCGATTTCCGCTATTTTTCTGCTGAATACGATGATTGCTTCCTCATCTTTCCTACGGGTTTCAGTGAAGTCCGATCATTTTGGGAGGCCGAAATCATCGATCTGGGTAGCTCATGTTGTCGCTCAATTCCATGTCATAGCCGCACAAACTCCATCACCTAGTATCGCCAGAGTAGTCAAACTCAAATTAATCAGGAATTAGTGAAAATTTAGCAAAAAGAACTACTACGTCAGTAGAAAGTGAGCAAGATATTTTGCTATATTCTTCAAATAGCTGATTATATGCTTACGTGCTTCTGGTAACGTAAATGGACATTTTTCTTCCGCAGTCATCGACGAAAGATAGAAAACAGGAACATTGCTACATTTCGAATATGTCACACACCTATCACCAGGTCTGGAGCAACGAATGGGTGGAGGTCCACAAGGGCTCAGTTGAGAACATTCGACATTAAGGTCACCACAAACAGCTTGACCGAAGCCATCTACAAGGTGAAGACAACCGCAGTCGCGGTTCATCGAGCATCTGCCATATTCGGGTGCTTTGAAACACATCTTGGAGTCACCACATGCTAATTGAAGATAAAACTAATGCTACAAAATGCGAATACAAGCTCGCGACATTACGTGAAGCGCTAAAGTGAGAAGTCATCAACAAAATTGGGATGAAGGGAAAAAAAGATATCTTAATTACCTTAAAATCAAAAGCAAAAAACTAGTTTATCATCATTATTGTTAGTGTAATAGTCACTTGTGAAAGTGGATATTTATTAACAGCATATCAATCACTGCATCTGTTCTCTTTCTCATGAAACTCGGTCAGCATTACGCTCCTAGCTAAGCCCCAACAGAAGCATGTAGAACATTGCATTTTAGATAGTTTGTCGCCTTCGCCTCCATCCTACACATGTACGATGCCTCTGATAAAAGAGCAAAGAAACCGATGCATGCAGCTAGCTTTCTTCGAAACCCACACTTGCCTTGACACGCATGTAATTTCTATCATTCCCGGCACTGTGTGAGGATGAAAAGTAGCATATGAGAAATAAATAAGTATCCTATGACCCTTAGAGGTACAAGCTAATCCGCAGCTGTAGATAATACAGCTTGTAGGACATGAGTGAGGCTGTGGATGCGGATGTGGGTATGGATTTTCTATTCTCAGTCACCTACAATCACATCGACACTGATACCTGCACTCACACCCACACATACAACATCCACGCCCACATTCACACACCACACCGACACCTACATCCACCTACACCCTCTAGTCAAAATTGCAAACATTTAGTTACCTCCTATAGATAAGTTCACTATTGATTCAACAAAAAAAAACCTGATAATATATTCTTTAAATACATTCAGCTTGTTTTATTTTCATTATTTTTCACGCACTTGCGCATAGTACACCGTTCCAAATCGTATCGTAATGCTCCGCCAGATTTCAATTGTTCTAATGAAAATGTCTGATGATGGCCAGTGTCAATATAACCACGACGATTGTAAAATGCCACTAATTCAGATCTTTGAATCATAACATTTAATTCAATATATTCAACGTTCCAGTTATTCACAGCATAATTCTCAGCCACAGATAAAATTAATTTTCCATAACCTTGCCTTTGGAAATCTGGACGCACAGCAAAAGTACTTAACCATGCAGTTTTAGATTCTGGTTTGTGTTCCAAATAAATACATCCTTTCAGAATATGATCACTTTTACCGAAAAATACTAAAACGACGTATTTATCATCGACAATCTTATTTAATACCGCTTGTGTAGTTGTTCTTGGTCCATAAGCTATCTCATTTTCGTTAGTCCAACCTTGATACGCTAACTCACCACGATAACTACTGTTTATTAACGTAACTAATAAGTCACAGTCAGCTGTTGTTGCAACACGATAGACCAATGGATCAGAACTAGATGTTGTACAACCAGAATCGATTGATACACGATTTGTGATGCTAATCGCCCTCATTTATTGAAACAAACTTGTCGTGTTACTATTAGTCTTTAATGAGACAATGATTTGTTCCTATGTAGAAAGACTGAAACATAGAAAATTTAATTATCTATAAGACGAATTCCAACTGACGTAATATATTTTGAGATAAGATCAATCTTAATAGTATTTACTCTATTTTTTAATTCATAGTGTAGTACTCGCTAATTCGATTTTGATCTTTGAACATTTCAATAATTTAACTATTTAACACTCCTTTGGCTTGTCACTCATAGTTTCTGGTGTGTTTGCAGATCCTCTATTAGCTCAGAGCCCTTCCGTCCTTATCTACGATGTTTTATGTGCACTTGCAGGTGTTGTTCTTCAAAATCCGTTCGCACTCAACCACTCAGTTTTGTGTTCTTGCAAGCATTTGCCATTCGAGTCCTTTTACTCTTCGAATCTTCGATTCATTACAACTGCTTTGCCTACCGAATTTGTATGTTCTAACAGTATCTTTTTCTCCTTAATTCAATTGGTTGAATGTTAGGTGCGGGTGTGGGTGTGAATGTGGGTAGTGTTTACATCTATTTCCACACCCACACCCACACCCGTGGGTGTTTCTCTTGTAGGGACACGCCGATGTAGCCCTAAAAAAGTGACTAACGACATCTCTAAGTAATTTACGCTAATGCTAATGCGATATCTTTATGATAAGCTATGCACTGTTATTTGATATGGTTTACTTTTTCTTTAAGAAGTTAACCGAATTTTCCGCGATTCTGAGACGAGTAAGTATGTTATTTTCGTTTCAGTTCTTGATTAGTTGTGAAATCAAATATGCTGATAAGGTTTCTTACTTTCTAGATAAGAGCTGTTGAAAATGAAAGAAATATAAATTCTGCGTCTCATAAACATATCAGACAAAAACAACACTGAAAGAGAACGAAAAAAAAGTCTCACATGCCTAAAAGCATTCGTATGTTTTTCTAAGAGGCATATTCATTCTGTCAATTATTTCACGTTAACTTGCATGCATTTCGATCACCAGATATGTTTTTGTAACTCAACAGAATTATGATTTTCTCAGTACTACTTGCGCAAAATTACTCTTTTTCACCATAAGATGTTTCTAGATTTTGCAGGTTAACAAACAACTGTAGATAAATTTTTGATATTAGGTTCGCATCTAAAACTGCAACTCATAAAGAAAGTTGAAGGGATTTTTAACAAGAATAAGTATGAATAACTTTTGTTTTTGTTATAGTGGAATACATTCTCAAGAGAGCAATTTAAACGCAGATCAATGGAATCAGGCGATGGACATTCTAGCAGAATATCGAGTTATTCTTCTCGAAAACGAAGATTATCTCATGAATCAAATTCCTCTCTTGCTCGACATGGGATCCGAACTGAAACCAAAGATCAGGACCTTGAATCACTGCAAAACGATTCGTCGCAACTCTTGCATGAATTGAAATCAAAGAACAAAGAGCTTGAAGCACATTTCGATCGCATGTGTGCGGAGTTCAAGTCAATGAAATCTGAAAATCAAGATCTTAAATCACAGGTTCAGAGTCTTCAGCAGCAGTATGAACGATTGGCATCACAGAATCGAGAACTGGAATCACGTATCACCAAGGTTGAACAGCGATCGTATCCTAGCAAGACTATGAATCAAGATGTGCCGCAACAAATTGACAATTTCGAGCAACATTCTCGAGAAATACAACCTAAGAGTTCGGATCTCGATCAGCTTGCTAAAGACTTGGAAGAACGCTGCTACTTAGTGGAGTCAAACAATCAAGAACTTACAGAGAGGCTTGACAGTTGTCAACAACATTTTTCGAAAATAAGTCAAAAAAATGAAGGCATCGAGAATCAGCTCACTAGTCTTCAGCAACGCTTAAACAGCTTCGGAATACATGATAAGAATATGCAGCGTAATGAAACAATTGTTATTCAACAACTCGCGGAAGATGATACGCACCAAAATCCATTCAAGACTGATAAAATCGAGTTAGCTGATAATGTGAATATCTCAAAAGGTACAGTCTTTTACCCTAACAATGACACGAAAAAATGGGTGTTGGTATTGATATGATTTTCCTCCACACTCACGTCCATTGATGCTCTCCTCTACATCTATCTCTTTTGTTTTAGAACAATGTCATGACAACAATGATGACTGTATTTTGATAGAAAAAGCCTTGTGCACACCTTGCGAAAAACAGATTCGGTTATCAACGGATGAGATCCAATATGGAATTTTCGATGTTTGCGATAAATATAACGTTATTTTAATGAAAGAAAAAGACAAGTTAAAACTATTTGATCATAAAAAACAAATAGATGAACGTCCATGGGGTGAACTTGAACACAGCAATTTTGCGACGTGCATTCATTGGTGTTCATTTCTGGAGAGTTTCTTAATTTTATACAGGTACGGATTACATACTTTATCGTTAAAATTAAATCGGAAGACATCGCAAATGGAATTTGATGATTTGATCCATATTAAGTCGATTCGAGTTTATTCTTTGAAATATGACACAATGAATCGATGTAATAAAGCTGTAGAATTACTTCGTTTCATTACAACATCACCTAATTTACGTGATTATTTATTTCTCAACCGTGGTTATCGTCGAATTGAATTAGTAAACACTAATTCATGGAAGATGGTGCGAGGATGGTCTAAGCAAGACTTGGATTATGGTGAACGAGATGAAATACGGTTGATAACATGTAGCTATGATGGTTCTTATCTAGCGATGAATATTAAGTGGAATGATCGTGTGGAGTTTGTTGACTTAAGAAAACATGATGGTCAGATGACTTTGATAAAACGAATTCGTATGCCAAATGATTCATTATCGTTGCATCACAGAATACAGGTACCATTCGATCAGGATAAGTGGTTAGTTATCGATGAGCAGAATCGGTGTCACACTATATCGACAAATCTACATGATGAAAGGATCATATTAATGCGAACAGATCAAGTTCAAGCGATTGAAAATGTTCCTATTCGTTTACGCTTCGTTCGTAATCATGAATACCTTCTCGTTGGGACAGTAATAGGTAATAGCAGACAAAAACAAGGCATATTGAAATTTTACAAAGTTCCTGCTTCATAAAACAGACTTTTTCAATTCAAACAAAAAGCTGTTGGCGCAATTCCTGCGGAATTATAATGTGATACACGAAATAGCTACTGTAACATTAGTTAATCCCAATCAATAACATCTGTCACTTTCTCTAATAAATTCCCCTTCCCATGGAAGATTCTCTCATTTTAATAGAATTTCCCATCCTTCTTTTCGTAGGATTTAACCTGCTGAACGTAATAGAAGATCCTTTTATTTTTCAGAATTTTTTTTACTAAACAAAGATCTGAAATCCTTGGTAAATCTTCTTGAGAATGTGGGTGTGAAACACATAGCCAGCTAATGGTCAAGATGAAAATATATTTTATGGAATTGAAATAGTTTGAATGGATGATATTCTGAATGTTACTAACAATGGAGATGTTTATGCTGTCAGTTAGAGACATTGGCATATATTAGTTCAATATAAAGTGAAACTCAGATTCTCAATTACTATAATTCTTATTTCGATGAAGTCAATAATCATCTGATCATATCATCAAAATTATATATATGTATTATATAATATGATATTTGTTACACTTCAAATAGTTTTGAAAAAAAAACAACTACTTTCGCAACCATTCATAAGTATTTCAAAAAAAAAATTTAAAACAAAATTCGATGATGTTGATGAACTTTGTTTAAGAAGTGTGCTTCTTTTTTTTTGTAATACTTATTGACCACCACGAAGACGAAGAACTAAATGAAGTGTTGACTCTTTTTGGATGTTGTAATCCGAAAGAGTTCGACCATCTTCAAGTTGTTTTCCAGCAAAAATCAAACGTTGTTGGTCTGGTGGAATGCCTTCCTTCTCTTGTATTTTAGCCTTGACATTTTCAACTGTATCCGTACCTTCAACCTAATATAAATAAAATTAAATAATATTCCGTGATGAATTAAAATTGAAACCTACTTCAAGTGTAATTGTTTTGCCTGTGAGTGTTTTGACGAAGATTTGCATATTTGAAATCTAGACAAAATCTAGTGTTCGTTTGGAATTTTAATGTAACAGAAGAAAGATCTACTTGTTTCTTAACTGTGAAAAATGATTTATAGAGCTAGAAACTGTAATCGAATGAAATGAGCCTGTGTGGGTCCTTTTTATAGTATAATAGTGTGTGTTTCTTCTTCTTCCGAACAAAGTAATATTGTTTTCAACATGGTAAAAAAATAGAAAATAAATAAGTAAAGATAAGAAATTCATGAGTTTCGTTGTGTCCTTTTTATTTACATTTTACTAAATGATGTCCTATCAAATAAAAAAAAAAAACATTGACAAAAACAAAAATTCCAACTATAGACATATAATCATATAACACTTAACTTCTTACTGTAAACTTGGAAATTTCCCACTTTCAATTACGATCTTTAGAAGTTTTATCAGCTAATCTTTTAAAACTTTTGTTTGTTTCATTGAATTCTTTATCAGAATACAATATCAATATTTAATGGCTAAACAGATAAGAATCAAAATGTTTTTCGAAATTTCTTTAAGATGGAAATATGATAATTTTTATACTTCAAATTATCTTAAAACATATTAAAGTATCTTAAAGTAGAGAGTAAAAGCCAACGTTAGAAATGTGTAGGATAAGCTTTTTTTTTGTATCCTGCAACGTAAAGTTTGTCGAAATATTCACCGATATTTCGATTGGGTTTTATGATCAAGAAGCAGTTTCTCGTTGTTGATAGTGGATATTCCTACATGTATTTCCCTTTAGTTCTATACATCCTGTACGTTGAACATTCGGATTATCCAAAATCAAATAAAATGCATACAGGACTAATAACTTTGTTTAGAAAAGAATAATGTCCAACAACACACATATGCAGTTCCTGAGAAAAGCCAGTATGTCATGTATTGGAATACTCTTCAGCATCAATCAGCAAAAAACTATTGATTTCTTGTTTTTTCTCATTCTCTCAGCAGAACGTCAATATCCATATCTGGCGTTTGTTTATTCAAAGGCATTATCGAAATAGTTTCCTACAGTTTCCCTACACTGCTTTTTCTGCATTCTAAATCAACAAAATAGAGCTTTGAAATGTTACATATCATATTCTTAATCCAAGTCATCGATAACTTCTAAGTATATGATGCTATTATCTTCGGCCTTTTCAAGTAAAATCTACGCTACAAAATATTTCTTACAAGATGCTGACAATAGTGTTGTTCTGCAATTACATATTGTGGTAGTTTCGTAGTTCTTAATGATTAGTATTAATGCAGAAAAAATGGTCCTGATCTTGAATCATATAGTGGCGATCAAAGGTACGCAAGCTCCTATATATGCTATTATAAGGCATATTCGGGATGCTATACGATTCATAAAACATTAAAGACAGTTTTATTACAAGCACTTGTTCGGGCACTTTTGAAGTTCTTAATAATTGGTATTGATCCTGAAAAATTGGCTCTAGTTCTGAATCATATAGTGGAGATGAAAGGTATACAAGGTCCTCTATATGCTATTATAAGGTATATTCAGGATGGTATATGATTCATAAAACATTCAAGGCAGATTTATTGCAGCCACTTGTTCGGGCACTTTTGAAGCTCTTAATAATTGATATTCGTCTTGAAAAAATAGCTCTGGTTCTGAATCATATAGCAGAGATCGAAGGTACACAAGATCACTAATGTAGGTCACTTAGGGGCTTATCTGGCGTGTCACCAAAAATAAGGCAAAAGATTAACCAATCAAGCTGAAATTTATAGGAATTACTACTGACTATGAGTGCTACGATTGCTGGAAGTTTCATGAACAACTGATGATGTTTTCTATCGGGAGGGGGGGGGGGGGTCGATAACAATGCAAAATATCCCCGTTCCTTTACCTGCATATTCACCTAAGGTTTACAATTATACAATACAAAAAAAAGGAGAAATAATCCTTATCAAATGAAATAAAAATGACTTAAAAAAAAAATATTTTCATTTCAACTTTATTTAAACAAAAATAAATCTATATACATATAAAATTATGATAATCTAATTTCTACAGATTCTTTATTCTTGATAATATTAATCTTATGTTCATCAATAATATTAAAACCAAATGCTTGACGACGTTTATCAATAATATAATTACGTGAACAAGGATGATCGACTCCTGAATCTTTAATATAATAAATTTTAAGATAAGACAAATTTTTTAGATGACTAAGCAATATATCAATAGCATATATACAATCATCGAATGAATATACTTGAAGTTCAATATCAGTAAGTGATGGAAAACGTTGAACAAGTTTCGATAGAAAATTTGAAGGAACATAATCACATCGCATCACTGCTTTGAGTATTTTAATTTGTTTGAAAATTGAAAAAAGAGATCGATTATCGATGAATTTTGATAAAACCAAATCTGTAGGAGTCATTTGAAGATCAATCACATTTGGACATGCTCTAAAACATAAAAATAAAATATACTTAATATATTTATATTCATTGCCAATAATTATTATACTATAGAATTCAATGTCATGTATCTAACATAAAATGAAATAATTCATTGAGAAAAACATATTAGAATTATCAAAAATAACTCATAGATTTAGAAATCGAAATAGGAAAATAAAAATGACTTTCAATCAATATCAAGTATACTTACTGTAGAATAAATTGAAAATCTTTCCCTTGACCTACATTAATATATGGCTCAAAGTAAATTTGATTTACATTCGGTAAATGAATAATATGTGGAAGAGAAGTAACACATTGCTGTGAATCATCATTATCATTTGATTGAACAGAATTCACTAAAAAACAAGATAATGAACAAAAACGACAGGAAGAATAATCAAATCAAATTTGTCTATATATAAAAATCGAAAATATTCAGTTGAAATAAAATGACAAATTCATTTTCATCAACTGAACTATATAATTAAAAGAAATATCTATTCTTCTTACCAAATTTGAATGAATTGTTCAACCATGATACATATAATTTTGGGCAATAATATATGACGAGATATTTGATATGTTGAAATAAAGGAACAGAAGAAGTAATTCTTGGTGTTTTCTGTTCTATGCTCAATTTTAAATATTTTGTGTCTGAATAATAAAGATAATGATCATTTGTTGTTGCGTTTGTTGATCTTGTCTCAAATGATTCATAACTAATCATTGGAATGGTTACATGTACGTTTCTTTTATATTTCTGATAACCAAATGTGCGTAACATAACAATCTCTTCTATAAGAAAAGCAAAAACTCTATGTTAAAAAAATTTAGTTTCAGAATAAACAGATTCTCGTAGGCGAATTGAGTCTTCATTATCTAATAATTGGTTGTCTGTGCGTTGCTTTTCATATTTTATGAATATTCCTTTTCTTGTTCTACCAAAGTCAATTTTTCCCAAGGAATGCTCTATTAAGATAGGTAGACAATTGTAAAGCCTGAGACACTGGAATTTGACAATCAATCTGATAGTTGGTTGATCCATTATTTTTATGATTGATTTTCAATATTTTTTTCCCCCATTGTTGTAAAGAAAAGCAATCCTTTTCTCATACCTAGTCAAATATATGGTGGTTACAAATAAAAATATGTTTTTTGCCTATTTGTCTATCCATCAATCTAGAATTGCCGAGGGAATTTGATTTTAATCAATTAAAATTTTCCTTTTGTTTGAAAGGGCATGTTTAATTGCCACAGGCACTTCTTGGATTTAAATAATATTTTTCACATACTTGAAAGCACGTTCATAAAAAAGACTTCCATTTTTACTGACTTTTTGTTGACTAGTTGAACTTCTGACCTCTTTTTTTTTTATATAAGATGTAACAATAAAAAAAAACCAAGCTGTCAACGCCTTCAGACAAGTGATTTCTGTGGAACAAGAAAGCAAATTATTGTTTAAGATAATCACTGACAGAGAAATGTGGAATACATGACAAAAAAGCAATTTTTATTTTTAATATTGGTAAGTATCTCATCAATGCGCAATCCTACTGAGCTAGGAATCGTACTATAGCCTCTCCACTAGAGACTCAACTTGAAGTTGTTTTCATCTTCTGGGTAATTTTTTTAATTTTTCTACATTGCCTGTAATAATATAAAAACAGCATATAGACTGAAATTCATCTCCTGATTGCATTTCTATTTGACGCCGAGTTTTCTGTATTCTTTCTTTCGTATTTAAAGCATATTTTACTTACGTGAATCTTTGACATCAGTTGCCCATCGATCAATAATCATATACCATTTGGGATATTTTTTAACGAAATATTCAAATGAATTTACGACCATATCTAAATCTAATTTTGGACACGTTTTCTCTATTGAGATATGAAAATCAAATTTAGATAAAAATGGAGTATGCATTTCAAACATATGTTGCCATGTATAACCATTGACCAAATCATCAGCAAATGACGGAGTTACTGTTCGTGTCTCATGAAGAAACTTAAAATGAATAAGATTAGGCATACAACGTAAGATATAAGCGATTGAACGAATGCTACATTTCGCAAAAATTGATAAATCGAAGGATGTCACTTGTAGTGATATAGGAAGATCATTTTCATTAATACATGGTTCTTGCAGTGAAACACTAAAAAATATGGTAAGATTATATTGTTAATCTTATTTTATAAAGAATACTCGTCGGATATTTTCATTGTAACTTACTTTAAATTACTATTTTGAACTAGCATTTCATGTTTTATTATGACATGTAGATATCGTATTCTATGACAAACACGAAGAATTGGCAAAATTGAATAAACTGATACTTTATTCGGTAAGCCAGATATTAACAATTCAAATGATATAAGATTCGAAGCATTTGAAGTATAAGTTGATATGTCCAAGTAATCATAATCATAATGAAGCTTAATTGAACGAAGAGAAGATGACTTGTTCATCAATATAGTTCGAGTTATATCACATTTGTCTTTCTCATTGATTTTTTTATAATCTGGTTGTATGATAAAAAATGAAACAAGTCTATTCAAACTTTCAACTTGTTTAATAACATTTTCAAGTTCAGTTGATGAATTATCCAACATAAATATACATGATTGAAGATTAACAAAATGATGTCGATTAAATAGTAAACTAATAATAGCTGAACGATCATGAATTGTATCATAACATTTTAGTGATATAACTTGATGAGCATGAAAAGTAAGATGAGAAGAAAGAAAATTAATTTCTCGATCATAATGACTGTTTAAGATCATAATATGAAATCGAATTGATTGTAGAATAGACAAAATTCGTTTATTCAATGAAGCAAAAGCAGTAAAAATATCAAGTGCATGTAAATAATCAAATATTTCAAAGAAAATTTCATTTGACAAATCTTCTAAATGTGTATGTGTATCCATTTGTATAAATGAAGAGAATAAAAGATGACAATAGTTGCGTGGTACAGTTTATTATGTATAAAGAAAGTATGAAATGATAGAGCAATTGATAGATAGTATGCCATTATATATTCTACAATAAGCAGTCTATGAGTAATATGGACGGTGAAATAAAATGAAAAATGAAGTGGATTATCGATTTATCTTTATATGTAAAACAAAGACATTTAGAAAAGATATGTTAATGATATCAACTCGTCTAATTTTTTTTTTCTATTCATTATATCATCTCAAAAAAGAAGAAGAACGATAGAAAAAGAAAGCAGTGAACTTCTTCGGATAGTGTGGAATCATTAATGGTTATTATGCTGCATTTATCTATAATATAGTATCTGCTGCAGCTATATCTATTCGATTCGTATCTATAATTCATTGACATACAAAAATTTTTAATTCATAGAACGATTTTTTAAAGAATAAAAAAAGACTAGTTCATTAGTGTAATATATGAATTTTGTAAAGATGATAAATAGATAGAGTTTAACTTTGATGATTTGACCGTTGGAATGGCAAAATTTGAAAACAGTTAAATAAAATGTTTTTCTAAATTTAAATATTCCAATATATTTCATTTATGATTTTATAATCGATATTAACTTGTATACTTAAGCTAATACAAGAAAAAGTAGTTCAAGCATATAGCTTCGTCATATAACGGATAATGGAGAGTTTTTTTAATAATAATATATCTGCTCTTTTAATGATGATTTTTCTCGAATATTTTCACGAAAAAGAAAACATTATTATTTTTCAACGAATAATTTAAAATGAACAGTGTAGAATGATGACACATTAATCTAGCGACAACAAAAAACAAAAATGATTCCCAAGGCTCATTTAACTTTTATTTAGTCTGCAACATTTTGTCAAATTATGTTTCAATTATTCGCTACCATAATGGTTTTGACATATATGATAGGTTTTTTTCTTTTTACATTTTATTTGTTATAAGTTTGGTAGTTGATGACAAGGGTGCAGAATCTACTCGTAGACTGCAGCAGCACTACTGGAAAAAACAGTTCACTCGAAGAAATTCACGAAAATGGAAGAAGAAAAAAACTTGAACTAGAATGGAACATATAGAGAGCTATTTAGTGAGGAAGGTTTTCCAAGTTTAAAAGAGAAAAAAAACACCATTTCCTCAAAAATGTAATGCAGCTTTTTCTTTCTAAGCAAAATCTAAATATTTCTAGATCCATTGCTACAAATATTTTGACCCGCTCTCTTTGTGAGAATTTATTCTCTTTATTTGTTATCCTGTACGTGTAAAAAATCAATTCACAGATTTATTTCTTTTAAGATGAATAACAGACACTTGTTTGTCAGACAAGCTCTAGAGTAAATACTTCAACAATCGATGTGAATATACTTTACAAAAACTTAGCATCTATGTTGAGCTCATTGATAGCAAAAAAGATCGAACATGAGGCAATATTTGTTACATATAGATAACAAACATCTGATTCATTTTCGGTGTTCGGCGACTTTGAATATTCGTAGTTGATAAGTGTCAATTTTTTTTCTGCTTCATAAGTTTTTTTTTGCTATTTTCTCCGACTTATTTTATCCAAAACTTGCGAGAAAGAGTTTTTCAAAAGCAAATATTCTAGAAAGCAAATAT
>CAJNOL010004458.1:4449-15451 GCA_905250125.1 Rotaria sordida | reverse complement strand
CAACATTTTACCGAGTTTCATCTGATTTTTATCAGCATATCATTGTCATATTTTTTTTTAAATCAAATTAATATCTATGAAATTGACTGGACGAGAGGTTTGGTATATTGAATCTTGTAGAGAGAGAGAGAGTTGCTCTATTAAATACATTATGTCACTATGTCTGGGAATTCATCTTTTTAGAATACGGTCTACAAGAACATTTTGCAAAAGTCATGTATGTAAGACAAAACAAGATGAAGACGATTAGCAGATTTTCTCATGAGTTGTTTCAAAACTCTTTAAGAATTACATCTCTAGAACCCAAGCAATCGAAGCCTATAGATAGAATTGAATTTTGAATGACTAATACATAATTGGAATTATACAAAACTGAATTTTCACCTCATCAATTGGATCAAAATTTTCCTTAGGATGCATAAAGTGACTAAAAATAGTTTCGCTCATTTTCTTTCAACTTTCGTCATAGACCTTAAATCAAAATATGCCAAAGTAATTATCTCAGCTAGCTCTATTCATCCTAAAAGTTTTAGCTCGATCAGAGAACTTTGTGTAAATGTGTCCGAATTCCCATGGAACTACCCGCTAGATTTTAACCGAGAAATATCTCTCCTTAGAATCGAATTTTCACAACTTATTTTGATTGAATATTGAACTTCTTAAAACAGATTTCACTGTTCTCATATGAAACATATTATGGCTTGCTATTCCTACAAAAAGCAGAGTTTCTGAAAGTCATCAAATATGTTACTTGAAAGCCACAATTTATTACCTCTTTGTTTTTCAAAGTAGAGAGATGATGTATGGATCATTGATGCAGACCATATTTATTGACTCAATAATATAAAAGTCTTTGTAAACTGATTTGAAATTAGGTAGTGAAAAAGAGGTAACTTAAAATGCATCTTGGATAAGTATTCTTATTAGCAATGTTACCATGCTGAGTCTGATGATTGGGAATCTAAATTTCTAGTGGTGCGTTGGCATCTTCAAAATAAAATATGCTAATTAAGAACAAGGAAAAACTAACTAATGTTTTGGGTTAATTTTAAAGGAAAAAATTATTCGAAAAAATCTAATATGAGTTGTTTCGTATTTAATTCTACGTCACTTTTAGATTAGAGAAAATATTTCACTTGTTCGAACGTAATATTTAAATAATATAGTGATGATAATGGTAGTGCTGGTAATAAATGTATAAGTTGAAACTATTTTGATTAACAATGAAATTTTAATTGAATGACGACCAACGCTGGGTTTTACTAAGCACAATACGAATGATTTATGACAAAGCTTCTTGTGAAAGTAGTTTTTGATTTTCCCTAAAGCAACATTTATCACAAAATGAGGCTCCTCAGAGGAAAAAATCCCAAAAAAAGTTTCAATAAAGCAATTTCAACAATAATGCAACCTTCATTTCATCATATTGTTTCGAAGTTTATTTCACGATGGCAACATTCATTAGAAAAAAACAGAAGTTTGGTCGAGAAAAAGTGAAATGAATTTTCAGACATTTTAGTTGTTCTTTTGCAAAATTTGAATCTTCATTGAAGTATGTTTTGAAATAATTATTAATCGATGTACGAAAATAACGATCCGCGTTAGTTTTACATTTCTTGCTGTTCATTATCAAAAAGCATCATATTAAACATATGAATCATTCTAAAACAACCAAACATTGTGCTCATTGATGACTGCCCATTTCTTTGATGGCTATCATGATAGATTGCAAGATATTAATTAGAGATATTTTACAATCGTCACTGTTACGTTTATTCATAATGGCACAGTTCTTGTGAAATTGTTGAACAATCATGTTAGCCAGCAGGTCTAATACAGAATAATCATATCCTTTAATTTTTTTATTAACAGCGTGGAATAAACTACCTTGATATGTTTATTAATAAGTGGTTTCGATGAAAGCATAGACTATTGAATCCTTAAATAGTGATCATCAAATTTTCTTACTCAGATACACTGCCACTACAATAAATCCTTTTATCCAATCAGACAAAAGTTGTTAAAAAAAACGCGGTTTGGGTCATTAAATAGTGCACTTTTTACGCTTTCCAAAAAACTAATTATTTTTAGTTGAAATAACGGGTTTCAAGTCAATGATGTGCAGAAACCGATTTTTCCAAAAAGAAAAATCGTTTTGTTACCTTTGTTTGAGCGTGAAAACACTTCAAAATCACTCTTGTCTGACAGAGTGGATTGTAAACCATCGAAGACTCAACGACATCCTCATATATATTCTTCAAAACTCATTGTATCATTTTCAAATGTAAAGATAGCTTATTAAACGATCGATTGTTACAGCACATATCAATCTACCCTTTATAAGAGAATAATAAGCCTTGTTGTTGATGACGTATAGTAATATACCCTTTAACATATTATTATAAACGCTTCCTATTAAGGTAGACATTAATCTACTTTCGATCGTCGAATGACATACCTCTTTGGGCGTTATCGTATAGTATTGTACCCTTTAACGTATTATCATAAACGTTTCCTATAAACGTGTACATTAATCTACCTTCAATCGTAGAATAATATACCTTTTCTGGCGGTATCGTATAGTAATGTACCCTTTAACGTATTATCATAAACGTTTCCTATGAAGGTATACATTAATCTACCTTCGATCGTAGAATAATATACCTTTTTGAGCGTTATCGCATATTAATGTACCCTTTAACGTATTATCATAAACGTTTTCTATGAAGGTGTGCATTAATCTACCTTCAATCGTAGAATAATATATCTTTTTTGGCGGTATCGTATAGTAATGTACCCTTTAGCGTATTATCATAAACGTTTCCTATGAAGGCATACATTAATCTACCTTCGATCGTAGAATAATATATCCCCTGACGACATGATATAATAATCTATCCTTCAACGTATTATAATAAACTCTTCTTCTAAAAGTGTAGAATAATCTACCATTAATTGTAGAATAAGAAACCCTTTTTTCTAAGTCGTATGATAATGTACCCTTGATTGCAAAATAATAAACTTTTGCGGAACATTCGTACATTATTGTATCCCTATCGGTTTAATTATAAACCCTTTGAATAAAATATCGGAACACAAAACCCTTAAAACAGCTTTATATACCCTTTGTAAATTCAAATACCCTTGCGGTCAAAAACCCTTCGAATCATAAACCCTTTAAAGGTTTATGCGACTGTCATAAACCTTTCAAAGGTTTATGAAAAAAAAATTAAGGGCAAGCGTTGATTGATCGACGCTTTTTTTTTACGGTGAACTGTTTGCTTTTTCTTTTGATGTATTCAAAATAAATTCTACTCCTATATTGGATTGTTTTTTTTAAACTAAAACTCGTCCAAACTTTATTTTCTGGCCATTCAAAGACGCGCTTATAATTCCTAAGCTATGAGTTCTAAAAGAATTCCGAGCACAGATTTTGAAAGAGTAGAAAATTCTGATTCGAACCCAGTGTTTTAAAATTTTTACTGGCTCTCGTAAGTGGTCGAAAAATGAACAAACATTTTGTCCAGAAACTTTCGCACAGGACGTTAAGTGTGTAGTTCGCGAAAAATGTTTTGAACTTTCCATTGACACTTTGCGGTGTTTTCTATTTTCCTAGTTCCCTCGACTGTAGGGAGGGTCATATGAAAAAAATAGTTTGTGTGTTTGTCTGTTTGTGTGTTTGTGGCAGGGTCAAAAGAACATACCAGAGAGGTTAGCTTATTTTAAGACTTTTAGTCGTTTTGAGTGAACTTTGCCATAGGTTATCGAGGGCCCTGAATCCGAATCCATTGCCCATTTCGGTGGCCGAGGTTTCATTGGTCAGGAACTGACCAATCAAAAACGAACTTTCTTATTTTAAGACTTTTGACCTTTTTGATGGAACATTGCTATAGGTTATCGAGGGCCCTGAATCCGAATCCATTGCCCATTTCGGTGGCCGAGGTCTCATTAGTTGAAAACCGACCAATCAGAAACGAACTTTCTTATTTTAAGGCTTTTGACCTTTTTGATGGAACTTTGCTATAGGTTATCGAGGGCCCTGAATCTGAATCCGAAGCCCATTTTTTTGGCCGAGATTTCATTGGTCAGGAACCGGCTAATCAGAAACGAACTTTTTTTTATTTTGAGACTTTTGGCCGTTTTGATCGAACTCTGCTATAGGTTATCGAGAGCGCCGAATTCGAATCCGAAGGCCATTTTTTTGGCAGAGATTTCATTGGTCGAAAACTAACCAATCAGAAACGAACTTTCTTATTTTAAGACTTTTCGCCGTTTTGATCAAACTTTGCTATAGGTTATCGAGGGCCCTAAATCAGAATCCGAAGCCCATTTTTTTGGCCGAGATTTCATTGGTCAGAAATCGGTCAATCAGAAATGAGCTTTTTCATTTTAAAACTTTTGGTCGTTTTGAGTGAACTTTGCTATAGGTTATCGATGGCCAGGATTCCGAATCCGAAGTCAGTTTTTTTGGCCGGGCTTTCATTGTGTGAAATCCGGCCAATCAGAAACCAGCTTTTTTATTTTAAGGCTTTTCGACGATTTGATGAAACTTTGCTATAGGTTATCGATGGCCCTGAATCCGAATCCGAAGCCATTTCTTTGGCCGAAGTTTCATTGGTCGGAAACCGGTCAATCAAAAAAGGAACTTTTTTATTTTACGGCTTTTGGCCGTTTTGATCGAACTTTGTTAGAGGTTATCGAGGGTGAGAAATCCGAATCTGGAATCAGGATTCCAAAATTCAGATCTCGAATCTATTCGTTCTATGAGAAGTGATGTTGAGAAACAGAAAGTACTTTGTAATACGTGACAGTAGTGTAATGAATCAAGAAATACGAAGATAAGATGAAATTAGAGTGCTTGTAGAACAAAGATTGAGGAATGAGAGCGAGTTACGCAAAAAAATTATTTAGATTGACAGGATACAACGGCTGTGTCCACTTATTCAGAATATTTCAGATTATCGGTAAATCTATACTAACGTGTCCTCTTCCTGAATACTGATAAGCTTCCAAAGAAAATTTCTAATGTGGATGAATTTTTTTGTAAAGGATCAAACTTTCCATCAGTTTTTAAAATAGGAACGATGGCTCGATTTTGAAAATGGTATCAACCTTTCGTGAGTGAAAGTAGCTGGAAGTAGCGGATAGCCGTGAATGGCGTTCCTTCGGAAGGACGGCGAACGAATAGCTGCCTCTAAACTAGGTTTATTCAAATCTGTTTTACGACATTTCTGCATAACATCAAGCAAGGTCCTTAAAAAAGTGCCACAGAGACTTAACATGTGACATTTTATGTAGAGAAGGACTCCTATAAACATGGAGAAACTCGAGAGACGACACGTATATATTTAATAGATATCTTGCTGGATATAGGAAATCTAGTACCCTTTAGTTACGAGTAGAGAAGCTTTTGAAGCAGTCGAAATGTGGATTAGTCATGCCTTGAATAAGAAAGTAGTCATTTGAGAATATGTGTTCAAAGATAGTAGTAGCTAAGTGTGAATAGCGCCACGTCGAAACTCCGACAGTGAACTATAGTAGCTTCTATTTCTATTTCACAATTTTTTTGGTATGAGATATGGTCTATTAAGCTAGTTTTTTGTGTGAAATCATATACTTAAGCTTCTTTCGATGGCGAGCTCCATGAAATCTTAGATTGACTAGCTAGGTAAAGGATTGAAACGCATAAGGAATAGTTCACAAGTATTTTCACTTTGGGATTTCTCATGCGATAAATATAGGCAGCTTTGAAACTAATCCAAATCTAGAATCCAGTAAAATTTAAATAACAGTGCACGATTATATAATTACTGGAAGAGAACGATGCATAACAGCAATTAGTTGCGCGTGTCGACCCACTCGGATGTCGACGAGTGACTAGCTGCTGCCCTAAAAAATCCCTTGAATAGAATTCTTTTAAACTTCTAATCCATTGGAAGGATCTCTAGCACTTAGATCTTACTAGGATTCATGGGAGGAAGAACTGGCAAGAGGGTTAACAAGTGTATTTGAATGAAGTGCGAGAACGAGTGTGTTGGAGATCTTCAATATCGGAATCGAACATTTCCTGAAAAGCGTCAATAATACAATTTGCATCGAATCATCAAAAGTGGACTTGAATGGAATTTAATAATCCTTTATCTTCATAGATACGTCATCTGCCCATTGACTTGTCAAATTTTTTTTCCGGCTATTTAAAATTCGTTATTTAATCTCACAAAGACTCAGAGTTGAAGCCTGATTCAACTTGCGTATGCCGGATATTAGTTTGAACAAATATAGCTTTTTAGTCTGATAGCTACGCTAAACATGCATTTTCGTAGTGGATACCGGTCAGCGATATTGCCCGCCTATGTGTTTATGAGTATGCGCATTATTAATACAGTTTGCGTGAAGTGTAGTGCATCTTTACTGCAGTCACCCTGATATTTTTTGTCTGCTGATTTTCTCTGAAAATCGAATATACTATTTTTTCGTGGTTTGAGGATATTGCTGTGTCAGTGTGGGTCACGTAGATTTCTTTTGAGTGTTATTGATAGAGTAACAGATTAAATGAACGAATGTTATAGCTAGCAGTATTACAACGGTACCAATACCATTATACACGCCGACATATGTGTACACTAATGTTGACACTAGCACAAAGCCATGTGCAAATGCCCGATGCTACCTTTTGCAAAATGTCTGCAGTAATAAACAACTGCCGATGCAGTGAAATATTCAGTCGGGGGTTAAGCGAGTCACACAGACGAGCGTTACTTGTCAATAAAGTCCGATTTGACTCTTCTTTGAAAAACTCATCACAATAAGTAGTGAGATCTTTTCGCAAATTAAGCCCTATTAATTGAATGAAAAGATAGTACAACAAATAAATTATACATAAAAATAATATTAAGAGTAGGGTATTTCTTATGTAAAGTATCATACAGAAATATGATAATTTATTCCCTCGACTGTAGGGAGGGTCATATGAAAAAAAATAGTTTGTGTGTTTGTGTGTTTGTGGCAGGGTCAAAAGAATACCGGGGTCAAAAAAACATCAGAGATGAAGTTCATTTAGGCATAACTTGTAAAGTTCGGCCAAAGGTAATCCAAGTCGGGAAATCCGAACCTTAGGTAAGGTTTTACATCCGGCCATTCCATTGGCTAACATGCCCACCAATCAGAAACGAGCTTTTTTATTTTAAGCTTTTCGGGCCTTTTCATGAAACTTTACTATAGGTTATCGATGGCCAGGATTCCAAATTTGAGGTCGGATTTTATATCCGACCTTCCCATTGGCTAACATGCCGACCAATTAGAAATGAGCTTTTTCATTTTAAGCTTTTTGGGCTTTTTGATGAAACTTTGATATAGGTTATCGATGGCCAGGATTCCGAATTTGAGGTCAGATTTTATATCCGACCTTCCCGTTGGTTAGAAAGGCGACCAATCAGAAATGAGCTTTTTGTTTTAACCTTTTCAAGCGTTTTGATGAAACTTTATTATAGGTATGCCATGACCAGAATTCTGAGTCTTTGATCGAATGTTAGATGTTCAAAATGTTGACCGAAGTAAATCGGTGTCGAAGAATCCGAATGCGAAGTCGGTTTTTCAAAATTTTGAGTGTGATTTTTTTTAGTGAAAGAAAAGGTTTTTTGAGAAAATGACGATATTTTAGAGAAGTTGGTGAGCCTAAATCGGTGTCAGAGCATCCGGCTCTTTACTATATCGCTGGAAGTTTACCGGTATAATTTTACAATCAGGGTAAGTTTTTTTAAGGAAACAATATGTTTTCGGTGTATTGAACATTGAGTGATATGAAATAATATGAGCTTGTGGTCTGGTAATGATTAGGAGAGTAACGTATTCAAGTGTGTAAGCTGGATTACAGAGTCGACTATATAACTAGCGTAAACTATATCTGAGGTTTCTCCACAGTGGGTATGAGGTGTAGGTGTAAGGTAGAACAAGATCAACCCACTCAGGCACATACTTACACCAACACCGACATCCACGCCACAAAGTATTCCTAATATCCAAATTCACGTTTAAGTCAATGGGACATGATTGGCATCTAAGCCTGCTCGCATTGCCTTATTTCTGGCTTACTGTTCCATTATTTGCATTTGCTTTCCAACAGACGGTTTGACTCATGAAATTTCTTTGCACTATGACTGGAAGAAGGTAATATAAACAAATATGTAGAAATGATATCACATTTTCTTGCGATTAAAAGAGAATAACTAGCTTTTGCTCATGTGTGCTCAGATAATGGAGCGACTAGCCGTTAGTGGCGCTCTGAAGGGCGCCCGACGAACGACTAGTCACTCCTATTGCAGGCTCAGTGTTGATTCGCCCCACAGATGATCATTTATAAATGCTTGATTTTTTTGGAGAATACTCCACTAAGATTCTCTTAGCGAAGAATTTAAGTGAACCTCTGATTGGCGAGCGAGGCAAATTCTCGTGTTATAACTGTAATGACTTTTTGGAACTAAGTGAAATCTAGAATCTGATAGGGTTTAAATCAAAGAGAATGGTTTTATGCCAGAATAGAATTCAGTATAGTAGTGGCTAGCCGCGAATGGTGCTCCAAAGGAACACCGACGCGTGATTAGCTGCTACTCAGTGAGATTCTCTAAAGATACACTCCAGATTGTTGTAATCCATCGAAAAAATGTCTACAGTGAAGATCTGACAGGTTCAATAGAAACCAGAACTAGCAAAAAAGACTAAGAAATGTTTTCGAATGAAATGTGAGAACAGTTGTGCTGCACGTGCACAATATATGAATGAAACATTTGACAGAAACATCATGCAAAGAATTCAGTTCTGTCCATTCAAAGTAGATTTCCATGAAATAAAATAGCTTTTCTGTCATTATGTATCCATGTCTATGTGCATTTACTCGTCTAAATTTATTCGAGTACTTCGAAATTATCTGTCTAATCCGGTGACTATTTTGAGTGCTAGCGTCATTCGAGTGGCGTATTCTGAGAATAAGTCTGATCAAATATAATTTATTGTAATCTAGAAGTTTAGCTATACACGTGTTTTTGTAGCGGACACTAGCAAATGATATTGTCGGTTAATGTGCTGGTAACTATACAGATTTTTATTTGTTTTCAAGAAGTATGATGAGTTTTCACGCTAGTGTCCTGGGTATTCTTTTTTTTTTATTGTCTCTCTCTATATTAAATGCAAACCCTTTTCTCGGAGCATATGGATGCTGCTGCCTTAGTGTTATTCATCTAGATTTCCGTTGGATATCATTCAATGTGTTTCTGTTTCGTTGGATCAGTTTATAAGAAAACGTATTTCAGACACACGCATGTCAATGTACACAAAGACATTGATGCGAATGTCAATATTCGCATTCACATGCACCCTTTTCAAACTTTTGATACGCGCCCTGTTGAGGACTGCGAAGCAGTACACAATACCGAACCAGCTGAATACTCAGTCGAGGGTCAAGCGAGTCACATAGACGAGCGTTACTTGTTTTAATTTATATTCGATAAATTATGAAAAATAAAAAATTTATACACAAAAAAAAAATATAAATTATAAGTAATTTACATTTATTATAAATGTAAATTATTTTGTTGCAGAATTTACATTTACGAATAAATGTAAATTATGATAATTTACATTTACAAATAAATGTAAATCCTGTAACAAAATAATTTACATTTATAATAAATATAAATTTCTCATAATTTAATTTACGCGTAAATTAAATTAAAAGTAAATGTAAATTGACACCCCTAAAATCAAGTGCTAGGTCTGTAATAATTATAGTTACATATGTGTTCGTGATAAAGTCTACCCTACTATTTCAGTGGCAATAAATGCCAATCGATGACGCAACAGTTTTCGAAATCGCTAAAAAATAATGATGCTGTCATTGGTTGATTACTCCAATATTACTGCTAGGACGTATTCGCAGGACTGAAAGGGTGGATTGTAAGAATCAATCCCCATGGAAACGAAACGAGCAACTCAGAGGATTCGGAAAGAAAATTTTGCTATGCACAGTTCTTTTTTACTGTGATGCTCCATCACTCGGAGAATTGTTCTCGAAGCTAAAATTCTGGTTGCATGTCCGTATACTTGCATGATTCTCTTTAACTCTCTGTATTAGATGACATCATTGAAGATCGCTAAAACTATGGAGTCGACTACAATACTTAATGATGGTACTGTTATGCCAATGTTTGGACTTGGTGTATACCGCATCGATAATAATTGTACGTATGCTTAGCAGTAAAGAGAGATTTTGTCGTCTGTTCGAAATTATTTATGAACCTTCCGAAAGGATTTCAATAAGTTTCTATGTTACGAAAGGAACTTATTTATCATAAACATTAGCATTCTCATTGTAGGTTCCAATCTAATCGCTACTGCGCTTCTGCAAAGCTATTCGCTGATTGACACCGCTGAGTTTTATAATAATGAACATAGTGTTGGAATTGGAATTCAACAGAGTGGTAAAAAGCGTGAGGATGTGTTTATTATTTCGAAATGGTGGCCAACAAGTGAAGGAGCAAATGGTGCTAGAAGAAGTCTTGATCATTGTCTGAAAAAGTTTGTAGTTGGTACTATTCTATCTATTTGCTCTGTTTCTTTTGATAGCCTCAAATCAAACTATGTTGATCTCTACATGATTCATGCTCCAAAAGATGGTTGTTGTGGTGATGCATATCGAGCATTGATTGATGCCAAAAAAGAGGGAAAGATTAGGTGAGCGTGGCGCAAAAAACTTTTTTTTTTTACATTTATGAATTTAAACGAGACGTATCGGAGTCCCGTGTTTTCTGTGCTCCTGAAACCCACTGCTCCAATATCCATTTAAAAACCAACGGGGAAACAGCAGAGACTTCAGCCGTGAAGTCCCGTGAAGTCTTGAAAGTCCTCTGAAGTCTCATGAAGTCTCTTGAAGTCTAATGAAGTCTCATGAAGTCACATGAAGAGTGTGGGTGTGGGTGTGGGTGTGGGTGTGGGTGTGGGTGTGGGTGTG
>CAJNOL010004457.1:0-15456 GCA_905250125.1 Rotaria sordida | reverse complement strand
GTTTAAGTCCGCAGGTCTCTAACTGACATGCTGACTGAACTGGATTGGTGTTCACTTAAGCATTGACATGTCCTTACAGTATGAATGTGCTAGATAAATCGATGAACACTGATTCAATATGAATTTTCAGTGAACAGTTTACTGACATTGTACATTCCTATTTTTAATTCAACTCGTTCGTTATGTATAGAATGATTGTCATCTAAATTTCTGCTATGAGGATAAAATACTGTTGATATCAAAACATCTTACGATAATAGAAGATTCTCTCTTAATTAACTAATATATTGCAATAAAATGATATAAAAATCTTTTTAATCATAGAAAATCTTTTGAATGCTCGGAACTGTCGTGATTTTCTTGAAAAACGTTCCAATTATTAGTCTTTCAAAAAGAAGGAAACTGATAGAGGACTGCCTTTAAAAAAAATCTATCCCTTTTGACATAATAATATACATAGGATTTTCTATTACAAGGTGTAGGGACAGGTTATTATGTATATATACAATGGCTAGCAAAATTATTCAACAAAGTTTATTTTCTGCTGCTGTAAGTGGTAGAAAGCATCTGAATAGTGATTCAATTAGAGATAGTTGTTCCCAAAACGAATATAAGAAAATAAAAATTATTATGAGATTCCCAAAGATAGCAACCGCAGCAAACCAAGATCCTAATTTTTCAGAACTTAGAACGCGTAAAATAGAACAATAGACAAAATAATTTTCTACAAAATGAGACGTCTTCGAGTTTTTTGCGGCATTTTTTAGCTGAGATACAACAATCTTACAGAGGGCATCTAAAGTCGTTTTTTTCCTATAGAAAAGTCACTTTTTAACCTCGAATCAAATTGCTGTGTCTCAAGTAAAACACATAGCTGAGAGCTTGGAGACGTCTCATTTTGTAGAAAACTATTTGTTTTGTCATTGTATATACTGTAAACACAATTATATTTACACGTTCTAGATTTTGGCTTTCTAAAGTTCCAATCTTTGGGAATCTGACAATAATTTTTATTTCCTTATTCATTCTGTTTATTCGAATTGCTATTTGGATTTTTTTCTAGCACTGACGACAGTAGAAAATAAATCTTGTTGAATAATTTTTTACATATTAAAATACTAATCTAAACTACATCAATTTAGCTGAGAAAACCTAATCGTACCTATCTCTAATTTATATTTATCAAGATATCGGAATCAATGCTTCTACTTTGCATCCTCGTCATATGTCATTTCATAACTTTACAAAGATCAATCTCTATAATTATTCAAAAATAGGAATTATACCAAATACTTATCGTTGTGATTAATGAATTATCATGATTTGAGGATATGATAAGGAATGTCTACAAGCAGATTATATAACACTTGCCACGATCAAATAATGCCATCGATGGATAGTATCATGTATTCAACAACTATGTATCCATCAGATATTCTTCTTACTACTAAACTTATTAAATGTATCTAACGTGAATAATTTAGATTTGAGATTGATATTGAACAATTTCGTGCAGGTAAATAACTAGAGAAGAGTTTACGCGAATTTTGATGTACGATTGAAAAGAATCGAACTGTCTTATGATGTTAACAATATCAAGAAATATTTAATATGATTTGCTATTAATTTAAAAATACGCACTAAAAATTCATTAAAATAAACTTTATCTCATATTGTTGTAGTGAAAATGATTAGTTACAATTTGGAACACGAAATGTCATCTACTGAAATGAACAGCCAATATCGAAATTGTATGCCTATAAATTAGTAATTAGATAATCAGCATCAGTTATAGTGACACTAGAATTCTAATGTATTTTATTATGTAAAAAATAATATCTTGTAGATTGTCAGAAATTAGGTTGTGTTTTTTACGAAGTGTTGACTTGATGGTTGCCATCAAGCAAGATAATAAATGTTGGTTGACATCACATGATAATACTACAGATAGAAAAACATTCTGAGGGCATCTAAAGAGCATTGGCCCCTTTCTAATTCATTTAGAGATACCTCGAACTATTCTGACGGAAAATTTGGCTTTCCAAATACAAAAAACAAGAAAACAAACTAAAATTATGCATACTATCACTATGTTCATAAAATTAACACATTTTTACAATTATTACTACTAATCGATTTCTTCACAGTTTTATTGAAAAAAAAACAAGAATGTGAAAACACATAAATATCATGTGATAAATTAGTTGATAAAATTTTCTTTTTTTCTTTTGCGTAACAGTTGTATAATTATTCAACCAAAGACATTTATTAACAAAGAAGTGAGTTTTCAAGAATCGTAGAACTTTTATATCCTATGTAAAATTTATCATTTATATTTTTTGTGAAACACAATTCTAAAAGAATTGTTGAATTATATAAGATAGAAATCTGCATCATTCTTCCCTCACAGACAGTGACAAACGTTGTTGATATGCAATCAAAGACCGTATATTAATAACATCTTGTTATAATAAATGAAGCACTTCCTTATTGCATTTCTCGAGAACGGATGGTGAAGAAATTTCTCCCAAAATAGATCGAATAAACTAAGTTCCCTGTAATCAAAACTAGATTTTCAACATCGAATAAATATCAATCATTATGTAAAACACTGAGTTGTATGTTTTTCTGTCTATTTTTACTGTTCTAATAGAATTATATTTACTTTTAAATTATGAAAGTTGATGAAATCAATACAAAAAAATCGATTGTTAAAATATAATAATTTTTATTTCAATGTCAATACGTTGAATATCGTTTAGTAGTAATTAAAATTGAAAAAAATTTATCTACGAAATGGAATAAATAGTATGTATGATATTTTTAGTAAAACAAGAGAAAACAAAAAACAAAAACAAAATTTTTCAACAAAAAGTTTATTACTTATTACATATGCTAGTGATGATCAACGATCGATGGAATATTATTCAATCTTGTATTCTCTATTTTTTATTAGATAATATAATTTGTTGCTATCACAAACACAAATATCATTTATTGATTATAAAAATAAAAACATGAAAAGATGATGATACGAAATCATAATAAAATTTAAAATATATCATTAAGAATAGTTTAAAAAAGACCAACTACAAAGCAAATTCTTTATATAACAAAATAATTTTTGTATTTACATACAGATACATTTTAAGGATTGTATGAAGCAAAAACAAAATCTAATGTATTGTTATTTAAACAATATTAATATTTTTTTGTTTGTTGTTTTTCTGTCAGTGGTTGTCTACTTACTAAGACATTTTTTATTCTATCGCCTATGGGATGTTTTTTTTAGCAAATGACTTTGCAAATAGTATTTCATTAGTTAACCTAGAAACTTTAATATTATTCAAAGAAAAGTTAGATATTCAGAAACATAAAAGATAATCTATATATTCTTATATTAACGACGAAATTACTTTTGTTAATTGACAAGGATGGTACTTATGATGGTTGTCAATAGGGACATAACTTTAATGGTTTCTTTTCTTAGTATAATATTAACCAAAACAACGATCTCGATCGTATATCGCATCTGTCGAGTATATGATAGATTGATGCTTGTAGATACTAAACAGGAAAAAAAATGTCGAACTTCTATTTCTATCACATCTTTATTTTTTTTAAGCAAAACAACATGGTGCAGATGTATACAGGAGTAGAAAGCCACTGTTTGACTTATTTTTGGTGTCCTCAGTCAGGCTAATTTGACGCCTACTTGGTAAATAACAGAAGAGGAAAGAGGAAAAGAAATAGTTCCATACGTAGAGAAGAGAAAACTCTAGGATAGTGCATCCCTGTATAAATCTTTTATTATCAAATATTGTTCTTCTGTTGTTTTTTCTCATATCATCATTTCTTAACGTATTAAAACGATGTATTCAATGCGTGGTGGTGGTGGTTATCAATATCCACAAGGAACAACAACATATTATACTCCTCATGACAGTAATCGAATGGCTCAAAATAATTTTATTTCACAATCTTCTTATGTTCAACAACGCTCAACAAATTCTTTACCATATACTGAATCTCGAACAATAAATATTTCTCATTCAACACCAATACGTCGTGTAAATCCTGCATTAACAATAAATCCAAATCAACCATCACGAACACAATCTTTTAATTTTGGAAAACCAACATATACTTATAAAAAAAATATTCATGCTGAAATTGATGATTCACCAATTATTGATCCACGTGCTTTTTATTATTTAAATTTAAATGAACAAAAATCAAAAAAAAAGACAACATCTGATGATATGGAAAGTGGTATTGATTCACGACCTATAATTAATCTTGGTGCAGTTGCACAATTAGAACGACGACGACAGCAACTCTTAGAAAAGAATAATCGATTACGTGGTGATGATGGATCTAAAGAAGGCATTGATGATAGATCAATTATTGATTCTAATGCCTTTCGTTATATTGAAGCGAAGACAAATAAGATTGAAAAACAAGGTCAAGGTATTACTAGTGGTATTGATGATAGGCCAATTGTGGATCCAGATGCATTCAAGTAACTATTTTCTTCTTTTTTTTTAATCATAAAACCAAATTGTACTTAATCTATATTTAAGATATTTAAATGCTAAACGTCAAGGAAAATTCGTAAAACAATTAGATGAACCATCAATCGATACTCGACCAATTATAGATCCAGATGCATTTAAATATATTGAAAAACGTAATATACCATTACCGAAAACTATGGAAAGTGGCATTGATAGTGAACCAATTGTTAATCCAAATGCTTTTCGTTATTTGGAAAGAAATGAGCCACCATCTCGTCGTAATGATCAATCAGGTGTTGATACAACATCAATAATTAATCCAGATGCATTTAAATATATTGAAAAACGTACACCAACAAAATTCGAACCAGCTGAATCATCAATTGATTATCGTCCAATTGTTAATCCAGATGCATTTAAATATATTGAAAAACGTACAACAAAAAAATCACAACCAGCTGAACCATCGATTGATTATCGTCCAATTGTTAATCCGGATGCATTCAAATGGATTGAACGAAAAGAAACAAAACGTCGTGTTGATAATGAACCAGAAATTGATGAACGTTCATATGTTAATCCACAAGCATTTCGTTATATTGATCGACATATAGGAAAAAAACGTGATATTCCTATACCCGAAATTGATACACGTAGTTTAATACTTGAACGAAATCCAAATGCTTTTAATCATCTTGAACATAAATTTACAAATCGAAGAGATGATTTTCAAAGTGGTATTGATCAACGATCTTATGTTGATCCAGATGCTTTTAAATATATTGAAGGTCGAAATACTAATTCAAAAAATAAAACAATATATTCATCATATGATCCATCAATTGATACAAGATCATATGTTAATACAGAAGCATTTCGTCATCTTGAAGGTTCACAAAGTACACCAAGTTATGATAATTATAATGATAATGATGGTATTGATGAACGACCTTTTATACCATTAAATGCTTTTCGTCATCTTGAATATACTGATCAACATAGTGATCCTTATAATACTGAATATTTATTATATGGACAAACAGATGTTTGAAGAGTTTTTTGTAGAATAGAATTGTTATCCCGTTATACTTTTATTGTAGATTTTTATTTATCATATTATAATAAATTTATTTGAAATGTAAGGCAGTGAAAAAAAATAAATAAATAAAAAGAAAACATTGAATTATCATTGACTTTATTGAACAATATTTTTTTTCAAAACTTATTGCAAAAAGATATAAAACATTTAGTAGAGAGATATGTTATATCGAAATCAATAAATAAACACTTGCATATTTCTATTGTTTAATATTTTATCAACAAAGATATCAGTTTTTCTTTCATTAGAAATTGTGTCCGAATGAAGAATTTGAACAAGGAAAACTTTAAACAGAAATTCATAGTTGTTTATTATATCTCTACTTTTATCGAGTGATACAATAACATCAGCAGAAATATATCCAAAACCGTATGATCTAAGGAATGATTTCTTACGATCCATATATATATCATTCAAAAATAGGCATCATGTTATGCTTCTAATTTTAAAAAAAAATATTAAGTTATTTAGTTTTTGGGAATACAATGTGTAGACGTGATTTCGCAAAATAAAAATTCATATATCTCTAGACAGGGAAATTTCTTTTAGTTAATTTTTATTCAAAAGATGTATAATAAGTTACTCTTGATGCTTTGACAAGCTGATCCCTCTATTAACCTTTACTCTGCTGATTTATTATCGAAAAACTAGCGTTAGCAATATGACACACAAAAAAAGAACAAAGGTTTTAACTGCGCGTGTTTATATTTACAAATACTGTATGTTCAAATAGTATTTTTGAAAAAAAAAATAATGCATTTTGTAGAGAACTCTTCAGGTTACAAAGTCATTACCCAAAGTTTTTCTTGAACATGCTTAGATTATTCTAAAAACTGAGTTTATTGGTTGTTAGTGACATAAGTGAGAATGAATATAGAAAGGAAAAAATCTCTTGTAACTGAATGAAAAATTCAAAAATCAATTCTAAATGGTACAAATCCTTATTGCAGATCTCGAGATAATAGTAAAATAAAAAGCTTCGTTCTCGAATATGAGTAGGTCTCTGGAAAAATCATTTTTTGGGAAACAATTTTTTGAACTTCAATCTTGCTGAAAATTTCACCGTGGGTGTAATTTGTAGCGTAGAGTCTATTCTGAAATTCTTGGACTTGTTCGTCATAAGGTTACAGAATAATTTTCTAATTAATGTTTACTATTTAGGTGTGAAATGCAAGAGTGAATATTTTTACATATATTCATGGAAAAGAAAACTTATAACAAAAAATAATCTTTAATAACGAATCAATGTCGAATCGACTATAGTCGTGTACCATTTTCACAAGTAGCAGAAGCTTGTCAATATGACTTTTACCAACCGAACCTTCGCCAATGGTGAAAGTCAGGTGAAAATTTGTCTATATTGGCGAAATTTCACCTCATTCTCAATTAGTTAAGAAGAGAATGTTAATAATATATGATATTGTCTCTTGTCAATTACCATACCATCTCTTCTACGGTCTAGCTAATGTGGTGAACACACAGTAACCTTTACTCCATAGTCAAATGATTTAACGACCACCGTTAGTGTATATTTTATTCAAATATTTTGTAGATTAATCAATGTCTGTCACAACACGTCTACTTCAGGTAAAGTGTGAGTGTGAACATCTGTTCATGAATACCCACACCAGCCCTTTCCGTATAAAAGTCAACGGATCGTCAAACTTCTGAATTTATTGGCTTCAAACAAAAGATCACTGGCTGAAACAGTATCATCATTCGCTTATCTTGTTAGTGCCTCTTTTGGCAGAGGAAAAAACGAAAAAAGAAAGTTTTCATTCAGACATGTCACTTTCATTGTGAAGCTATTTATCTGATCGTATTTAGGTTGTTGTCTTTAGCCTTCTCATAGTTTGTTTCCTTTCGTTATTTTGCTTTCACGACATGTTTTATTGATTTGTTCTTCTGCATTTGTTGATCTAGAATGTGTTATTCGTTACTTTACTTTCAACTTTCACATTTTCATTATATTTATTTCTTTGTGATGACGTCACATACGAGCGTTTTCTTAGTGAACTACTGGAGTCGATTATTGCCAACTATTGGCGAAATTTCGAATCCTCACTTCCACTGATTTTGCTCATATACATCACACTCGTAACTTTAATCTACAATTAAAATTAATTTCATACGTTACAAAAATTATACTATCGGAGATGATGGAATTCAATTATTTATGATCGAGATGAACCTGTTATATTAATTTATGTAATTCATAATGTTTTTCATTCACTATTTCTATTATGATCATGTTTTAATCGGTGAACTGATTCTTTAAGAATCTGCTAAATATGCTAAAAATCAATCATCATTAGGCAATCGTTTGTCGGGTGTAGGTATGGGTGTGAGACTTATCCTTAGACCCACATTTCTCACTACTCATCCAACATGTTCAAACTTCGGATCCAATTGACGATTGTTGCTGTTCTTCTTGTGATGACTATTTTGCATTTCGATATGGTGAACAGTCAACAATGTGCTGTCAATTGTGGCAATGACTATTGTTGTCTAATATCGCATCGTCTCTGTGCGTAAGGTTTGCCTGTATATTGCCCTTCAGGAACAATAGTTCATCAGACTGGCTATTGTTATAAATCAACTGGAAAATCGAATATTGACCATGTCAAAATGAATGCAGCAGATGCAGTTCATAATAGGGTGTAAATAATCATCTTTGAAACCTCGTTCCTTTTGATCCTTATTCTATCTGAACATACTCAATGTGTTATTGTATTTGAAGAAACTGTAACCGAGAAAACAAAAATAGCAGCCATACTGTATATAACATCTTAGGGCAAAGAAAATTCTTGACTATAATTTATTCTTTCCAGTGGCAGAATCAAGATACTGACATCGCTCTTGTTTATTGGAGGGGAGGGAGGAAACAGTGACAGGTGGTGTTCTCATTATGTGCGTCCTTTTATCAAAGATACAAAGTGCCAATGTGTAGCAAGTAGCGGAACTAATTAGAACATCTGCTCTTCTCTTATTTTGGAGAGTGCTATTTCTCTATTGGTACAGTTGATCCTTGATAGCAAGACGCACCTACATTGCGTGAACTGGTTTAGGTTGTTCATAATATTTGCCAATAATATTCCGTTTTGAAATAATTGATCTCACTTTCATTTTCGTAGCAAATCGTTTGTTGAACTCTTCTTTTCATAATTTTTGGTTTTTTATGATCTAGTTTATAATGTTTTAACTTTCAACTATTCTATTTGACTTTAATCATAATAATAAAACTATGATTTATCATTTTCATTAATGCAAAATAGCTGGCGGAATTTCGCCTATCCGAATTTCTTCAGTAAAGAACACACTATGTTCGTAAATATTTTCTACTGAAAATTTATGTATGTTCCACATTTTTATTGCATTAGATTGGTCTGATCATTTGCAAGTACATATTCTTACTTCAATAAATAATAAGAAATATTGAAACTTCAAAATCTATGGGTGTGGGTGTATGTGATTAAAGACAAAAGGAACATTCACACACATCCACATCCTCCCACACCCTGTAAATGCGTGCCAATATTTAGGTTTCTTAGCATTATGTAGTTTCAATTTTTCATTAACAAAAACGATTCAGTAGATGATCTGTGAGTCATGCACGAATTAACCTACACTTTACTTCACAAGTTCAAAAGTTCACTTGCTTTAATTGACACACTGGATATAATCTGGCTGATTTGTTTTATAATAATGGGCTTAGCAATGAATTAAAAATGGCATGAGAAGTGGCCACACATTTAAGGGTTACTGTCTTTTTTCTACCTTCGAGACATTTATAAATCATTATAAACTTACTTGATAGAGAACTCTTTGCTCTACACAACTGTATGACTCACGTGAATTTCAATGTAATTGATCTATCTGTAAAAATGATATTCGAAGTAGAACAGCTTAGGTAGGCTGCTAGAATTATGTTCAAACAAAACTCAGACTAATCAGATAGATGATAAGTAATGTGTAACGTTTAGAAAATTTTCTTTTTTTTTTGGAAAGTTGTTGATAACATTGACTCGTACACTTTCATCAATTTTTTGAAAATGATGAAGACGATTTTTGTGAACTGAAATATATCATTCGGTAGAAAATGAACAAAGAATCTTACAAAAAAAGAAGCATGATTTGATAAGTTAAAAATTAAAAAAATTATGAATAAAATACTGAGATCATCATTTATTCTACTTCACTCGTTATTTGAGGATAATGAGTTATGAAATGAAGACGAACATATCGAAAATCCCAAGTGTTTATCTAGTAAGCGGTAGATTTTAGCAAGACAACATATTCAACTTTCCTTTCAACTGATCATTCTAAAACACATAATAGAACGACATGGCAGTAATACAACTTTGTTGCAAACGTTACACGATATTCGAACTTCTTCTATACGAAAAAAAAAAACATTTTTTTTATTACTCTCATAAAATAAGTTCGGCAATAAAATAATAGATTTCCATTATGTGTTAGATTTATGAATACATCAATTAAGATGTTCACTTATTATCAAAATTGTATGGCTGAGCATATGCTTCGAATTTTTCGTTTAATGCTGAAAGACAACGTAGTTGTATGATTGTACACTCGAATGCAATTTGAGAAACTGAGATTTATGATGAACATGGAATAGAAAGATACACTGCGAGAGAAAATTGAATTGAATACTAACATCACATTAATGAGATCCGAGTGATAAATCTGCTCTTTTATCTTTATAATTTACAAAAGTAGAGAATTTCCTTCTCGTTCTACCTTTTTCCGTCACAAAACAAAATACTACACTTCAACGAGTTCATTTTTAATTCTATCCATTAATTGTGATTACACGACATAAAAAAATGCCTGATACTATTCATTCTTATTGTTGTTATCTTTATGAAGGTTGATATTCAATTATCTTTCGTTACACATAATACACTAACATTTATTGTAAAAGAGATGAGCAGAGAGTTGCTCGTTTTCGAACTCATGGAATATAATCGATAGTGATTTCAAAGTGATTGACCGATCGAAAACGAGAATGAAATGAACTTTTTTTTGAATCTCGACAGAGGAGAACCCAATGTTCCATGAACCGAGATATCATTTATCATGATTTTGACCCATAACATATGGTCAGAGAACATCTTTGACTGAATTCCCACACAAAAATGTCAAACTCATAGCCGTCAAGTGTCGAATAGTCTTGCCCATCCTGGCCATTTCATGAAATTTTTATTGAAGTACAGATACATTTTTATTAAGTGCAAAACTCAGTTTATTTCCTAATAATCGATTTTTGGTGAAAATAATTAAATTCATATTGAATTTATTGTTCTCCTTTATATAAAAATAGAAGCATATTATTTCTCGAAATCTTACATTTTCGATCAACTTGAAAATTTTATAATCTCATAAACGATGAATTCAGTTTCGTGGATGTGCTTCGCATCACAGCCTTGGCCCGTGAACCATATAGTTTTCAAATGAGGGATGCTCGCTCTCTTCTCCAAGGAAGATCTTTATATACTACTGCAGTGTTTAAAACTCTGAAAACAATCCAATAAAATAATGTCATCGAAAAGAACAGGTTTTTCGAATTCCATATCCAAGTTCATATTTTGTGAAGCGATGATCTCGAGCACGGTATATCGTCTGATTCTCGTTGAAATGTCATTAGAGACGTTAAGATCTCTATATGATACAAATTTTATCCGACTTTTCGGTATAATGTTTCGTTCACATAAAGTAAAATCATCTACGAATTTTGTTTCCATTATGTCAATATAATAAGACAAGACTAGGCGTTGATCTTTACAATGATTAACTATCGTTAGCGCTAACGATAATCCATTAACGGACAATTGTTTCCATCTTTTTTTTTAATTAACAGAATTCTATATAAGACTACTATTAATACCGTTTGTTATCGTTGTACAAGAAAAGCGAGAGAATGGAAAATATCAAAGTTTTTTCTTTATCAAAAATTTGTACAAAAAAAAAGAATAAATCTGTAGCCTGGTGATTCTAAGGAAAATATACTTTGATCTACACATCATTCTCATCAAATAAAATTTTCAATATTTGAATATTTATCATATTTAAACAAAAAAAAAAAGACTTAGTGGAAACACGACATAGTTTCCATGCGAATTCCTACTGTGAACTGATTAAATTAAGGAGTATGCATTTCCATAATAAATACAGAACGATTAGATATCAATTCAAATTCGGAATGTTTTGCACCTTTGAGCTGAATTCAGATGCCATTTAGTTATTTATTAAATTCATTAATTCAAGAATCATTCATTTGCTTAATTAACTTCTTTTTTTAGATTAACAGAATTAATAGTCATTGGAAAAATCTATATGTATAATAACTTTGCTTATAGTTTTTCTGTTCTAAAGAAAAACATCTAATTTTGTATATGATTAAGTCTTGTCAGCAAATGCCTAGATTTCTTCAATAACAGATGGTTAATGAATGACATAAAAACAACAAATATTACTATCGTTTTGCATTGTTGAGATATGATACAGAAATATTTTTTTTCTCTTATCTTGGTGTTGTCATATACTACAAATACTGTTCTATAATTTGTTTGTCAAAAGCTAAATATCAATATTCATATATGATGCTTTTGTCATTGATATTTTTCATATTCAAAATAATAAACCTTGATGCTACAAGTGTAGGTTTAAATATTTTTATTTTATTTTATGGAATATTTTTTTGTTTTTGTTTTATTGAATATTAGACAAAGTTATGTCCTATTTTAACATTACCTCAACATGGATTTTTCTTTTCGGGTTATTGTGAACGAGAAATCGGTTCATTATGTGGTCTTGGATGTTTAATTGGCTATCGTCTTGTTGATGGAGATAGTTTTCGTGAATGTCAACAAAATGGAACTTGGACAGGACAACAACTAAAATGTCAAGGTATGATATTTCACCTATTCATAGTTAATTTCTATTTGATATATTATATAGAAATTCGTTGTCCACATTTAAAAATCAATACTCAAATGATTCAAGAATGTTTACCTAAACAGAATAGTAGTGATTTTAAAATTGGTACAAAATGTCAAGCAAAATGTCGTGAAATTGGTTATCAATTAATTGGACCACATACACGACAATGTTTAATTTTAGGTGTATGGTCAGGTTATGAACAATTTTGTATTGGTAAGAAAATAAAAAAGGACAAATGAAAAAAAAGAAGATTTAATTTATTTTAGTTAATAATGAAACAACAGTACGTCCAATTACAAGTACAAATTCAACTCAATTGTTAACAACAATAACAACAACAACGACAACTATTCAAAAATATCACGGTAAGGGTAATCGATTGATTTTTATCTTTTATGTGCTTTTTTTCTTTAATTCTACAAGATTATTCAAATTTTGCATTGAATATTAATAAAAATGATGCAGGTATTGTCTTACCATTTGTTCAACCATTACAATTTACAATCATATTTTGGTTTTATCTTGAAAATGGTAACAATGTTTCTCTTATTTCATTAAGAGAAAAAAATAATAAAACTTTTTTTGAAATTGCTGTTCGACAAAATAAGTAAAAATAATAATATTTTTCATTTATTTTAATTTTCTATTTGAATTAGACTTATTTTTTATCATTTATCTCGAAATCAAATTCAACCAACATTGATTAAAATTTCTAATTCAAAATGGAATCATTTTGCATGGATATATTCAAATAAAATTCAACAATCATATATATATATTGATGGTACACGTCAACAATCATTTGATTTTAAAATAATGAAATTTAATTTTGAAAGCAAGTAAGCCTAAATGAAAAATATGTACAAATGATTTGTTTTTGTTTTTTTTTTCAAAAATTTAATTAGATATTTCATCATTGATTTTATTTAATCAAACATTTCATGGCCGTATAACAAGATTAGAAATTTGGAATGAAATGATATCAGAACAAAAAGTATTGATTAGTTATCGTGATTGTCGAAAACAAAATGGAGATATTTTCTCTTGGTCAAAAATATCAGATCAAATATGGATTGATACTAATAAATTAAAAAGTTCATTATTCTGTTCTGGTAAGATTCTTTTTATGAAATATGATCTAAAAGACAGATATGAACGATATCATTAATGGACCATTACAGACATCACGAAGAAATCAATACTGTCCAGAAATTGAATCGGTTCAGTTCTAAATAATTGCGAACCCATCCTATCTAAATCTGATACTGTAATACATTTGTTAATTTGTCTATAAGTTGTGACTCAGTTCAATTTTAAAAATACGAATCAACTCCATCTCTGACATAGATCATGATAGATATAACTGCAAGATCAAACTCCACTGCAGGATTAGTATGATTCTTGTCGCTTACTTTTCTTTCATACTCTCTGTGCAATATATTGCGATTAGTGTCTTTTATCATCGACATGCATTAATAGTAGGTAGGAATTCATAAATTGGAAACATAGATTGATTAATCCCGTGTTTTACAATATGAGCAACTTCATCATGTTTAACATTTGAAGCTTGTAGAATTTGTGCTAACAATTTTTCTAATTTCTCAAAACATATAGAATTGCGATTGTTATATTACAATTAAAAATTTTGTATTTTATTCTTTTTAAACGAGAAGTTGCATTTCTTTTTCTATAATAGTTTGACTAAAAAAAACAAATAAAACTTCTTTAAAACATTTTTTAAATGTATTGTTCCGTTTAAAAAATGAAATATGAAGTACAATATTGTGATTCAATTTTGAGCACCACTATATATCAATAACGTCTCATTATAATAAATGAACTACTTCCTTATTACATTTCTGGATAATTAAGTAGAAACGATAGTGAAGAAATGTGTCACACAATAATCTTCCTATGATTAACAATAGCGTGTACATCGTATTTCACGTTTTTCAATTCCACATGGATTGTACTAACAGTTTTTTTTCTTATTTGATTAATCAATCAATAAGAAATAATTATTGATTAGGATGTTCGGAACCTGCATCAATTCATGGTGGACTATATCATGTATCTGATTATGAAGTTGGTTCATTTGTTGAATATAAATGTAATTATGCTTATGAAATGATTGGTACTAGTCGTAGTTATTGTATGGTACCATCTGAATGGTATCCATTACCACCGATTTGTAAATGTAAGTTATATATTTATTAAGCATTCAAATACAAAACAAAAAAATTAATAATATTTAAAAAAAAAAAAGATAATCCATGTACATCAGATTGTGAACTATGTAACAAAACCACAGGTGTTTGTTTACGACAAAAGATCAAAATAAATTTTCAAAGTTGTGATCCACCATGTGATGATGATGAAGAGTGTATTGATGGAGAATGTGCTTGGTCGAATATTGGTGATAAATGGACAACGACAACGACAACGAATGAACCAAATTTAACGTCATCTTGTCCAATATCATGTCGACCTGGTCAAGTATGTATTGATGGTCGATGTGGTTGTTCTAAAGGTTAATTAATTATTGACAAAAATTTAATTATATATTTCTAATTATTAGGTTTATGTGAAAATGGTCGTTCATGTTATGAAATTTGTGAAATAGGTGAACGTTGTTATAATTGGTCATGTAGTTGTGGTTTTCAAGGTAAATGTGGTAAAGGTGAAATATGTCTATCGGATATTTGTATGTGTGGCATACAACGTGGTGGTTGTCATTCACATGAACATTGTATTCAAGGAAAATGTATTTGCAAGACAAATTCATGTGATCAATGTAATAATACATGTAAATCAAATGAAATTTGTTTAGATGGAAAATGTATTTGTAAAGAACAATGTGAAAAAAGTAAAATATTT
>CAJNOL010004454.1:0-15466 GCA_905250125.1 Rotaria sordida | reverse complement strand
TTTACAGACAAAAAATGAGCTCAAAAATTTTTAATCAATTGTTGGGATTCCTTCGTTAGTATAGCTTGTATCAGAAAGTAGAACATTATGAACTTATATGAAAAGACAAACTTCGAATCATTTTTCAGCTCTTGTATCTTCAATATCACTGAGAAGAAAACATTTAAAGATATATTGGATCTATGATTACTTTTGCTTCTCTTATCGAGATTTATCTGTCTAGAACTTTTTGTTAAATTATTCTGAATAAAATTTCGAAAAGAAGATTAGTTTAAGTATTATAAATTCGAAATTTTTTCTTTTCCTAAAAGCTTGTCAATACGTAATTTGAATAAAATAATGAAACATTTTTCAAAGACTTAATCCATAATGATTATTATAATAATTGAATAATCTCACCTGTTCAACTTCATTTAATCTAACTAAAGTTTTTGATGTTGTTTGTTTTGAATCCATCATTATTTTTCTTTTTTGTTTTTTTTTGTCTCTTTTTGGATAAGGAAATCGAATCATTTCAGTTTGCATTCCATTAGAAAAACATCTCATAAGTCGACAATAAGAACAAACATGACGATTATTTATATCTATTTGACAATTACCATCAAAATCACATTTCAATTTTTCCTGAATAAATAAATAAATGAATAAAATAAAATACATATATTCAATTAACCCGTCCATGTTTAGCATTTCGGCCGAAAAATAATTTGCATGGTGAACATGATATAACACCAAAATATGAATATATAGCAGAAGCTCCACAAATTTTGCATTCAGTTGGTGAAGTTGTTTTCTGTCGTTTTCTATCTGCAGAAACATTGAATGAGGATTTTTCCATAATAAAAACACGTTTTCATTCAATTAAAATCTAGAAAATAAATAAATAATATTAGAATTATAATTTTCAACAGAAATTATTTTCTAGACAAACTACGAGAAATAATAAAAATATTATCAAGAGAACAAATATTTTTTTTTCTTTTTGTTACATGTTTATTGTATTTTGATGAACATTATGTGTGGTAACCGTTTAAGGGAAACAACGAGTTAAGAGAAAATGTGGACATCATTGTAGACGCACATGAAATCGTATAATAGAAAATTCGTATTGACTAAAAAAAATCTGAGTACATCTCACTATGTTAAATTAATCTTCAAATTGTGTCAACAACTTCACATGTGTAGTCTAATTGCCATGCGTGTTGAGTAGTTTTGATCGAATTCTCTCACGCTATAAGTTGAGTTATCCTATAAGATTGTTCATTTATTTTGATGGAAACACTTCATTAAGCAGTTATGCGAATGATTCTGTATGATAATACAATTCAACTCAAGATGAAACATCTTAAACGAGTAGAACAGAGTTGTTTCGCTTCTAAAATTAGATGGTTTGATTTGTTGCATGTAATTGTTTCAATTGATTACTAAAAAGCTATGTTGTAAAATGAAATGCTTAGCATAGAAATTATACCAATTAGTGTACAGATTTGAATAAAATAAAAACGAATTAGAACTTTTAAATTTAATATCACAAGTCTCAAATCTGAAAACATTTATTCTCTATTGGTGGCTAGTATTTCGTGCTAAGTCTATGTGCTACCGCACGATTTCATGTACCTCTACAATGGTATCCATATTTTCCCTTAACTCGTTGGATTTTCTTAAACGGTTACCACATCTACTATTGATAGACCGAACGAAATGACTTTCTGCTGAGAGACAATATACCACTACAGGATGCGGCAATGGACTTATTATATATAAGTCTGTTTTTTTTCAATTATTATTTCTATTCTAGTTTATTCATATTAATAAAGAAGAAATATTTATGTTATACTAACGTTAATTTATTTCATTACCATGAAAATATTTTTTGTACTTAAAGAACATAATTATTTCGTTGTTTTTCTTAGATTAAGAAACATAAGAAAATATCTGAATACTTTCATTGTAGACGTTAAGTTAAATGAAACACAAGATAGACAAGAACAGAAAAAGAAAAAAAAAGAAAATTTCCTTTTTTTTTCTTCTCTTTCTTCGACGAGAAACGTAGATATATCGAGAAATATACAAGTCATAATGGTTAAAGGGAAAAGAACATTCTTTCGTTCTGTATGAAGACAAAAAAAAATAGCAATGTAATGTTAATAATCTTTTATTTGTATATAAGCGATTTGCAATTTCATTGTATCGTTCGAACTTTCAACATACACTCGGAATAACTCTTGGTTTCTGTTGACTGATTTGAATATTTTGTTTTGATCCACTATTTAATCCTCACTAACAGGCAAAAATGGTATGGGTTTTCTCTTCATGCACACATGTGCATGCATCGTTTTTCATGTTTGTTACTCTTTTCTTTTGATTCTTGATTCAGCTGACAGTTTAGCCTATAGAAGTGTCTCATATGGCAAATTCTATATGCATGTTAGTCGTCTATTTTTAATAAAATCCAACAATAAAAAAAAATAGAAACTGAAAACAAAAATATCTGAAATAATGAATAATTATAGCAAGCTTCGTTTACATGATTATTATTTTTCTATAAAAAGCCAAGTTTACATCAATTTATATTGATTTCACCAATGAAAAGGCAATGACAACTATACGATGTTTGTTTGTTATTATATATTTCTATTATATGACTTTATTCTACGTAATTTCAGTAACTACAAAAAGCCAGTGAGAAATGAATAATGATATGTATATATTAATATATTTTTATATGCTTGGAAGAGAAAAAAACGTACCACTATAGATCGATATACGATAAAACAAAAAAGAAAAGAAGATAGAGAACAAGACTTTGAATCTATTTTGTTTCTAGAGAAAAAAAAAATTATTGCCTATATAACATTAGGTTACCTTACATTTATCAAAATAAAAAAAATTCATCAAACATGCAATTATACATTTTTATTTTTATTTACATGGACAAATAAATATATGAAGTATTGGTAAATTTTTTTTTCATACTTACTATGAATATTTTTTCCTCTTTCTTCACACAAATTTCAGTGAAGTTCCGAAGTTTACGAGGAAATATATCCAAATGTTAATCGCTGATCGATAGGAAGCTGTGGAGTCACATTTTTTATTCTGAAACTCGACTGCGACTCCGAAATTTTTTATCGAAAGCAGACGACGTCTAATGTGTTTTATTGTTTAATTTTGAATTTCTTTCTCATTTGTTATGTAGTGCAAATAAAAAGTAATAACTAGAAAGTATTCAACCATCGCTGTGTCCAAGCGATCGAGAATTGATAACGACAAGAATAATTGTACACCAGATGATACGGAAATATTTTTCGATTAATCGTATTATGTTTTTATGTGGTTGATTTTTCAAATGTTATGGAGAAAAGATGATTCATCTTTTTGTCATGAAACTCATTCTTAATATATGTAGTGAGTAGAGTTCTGCACTAAATCAATTTCGGAGTTGTCGTTGGAGTCAACCAATTTTTTTGCCAAAAATTTCCATTTAGCATAGGCACTTTTTTGTATTGTAGATTTTATTTCCTGTATAAACTGATGCGTTGTGAGAGTTCAAACGACGTCTCATCGAGACCTATGGACATGAAAGAATGTTGGAGTCGAACAAAATCGGAGTTGAATTTGATTCCGATTTTTTTTCATGCCCATAGACTTTGATAGGACGCCGTTGAAACCGCCAAAATGCATCGGTTTGTAAAGGAAATATCACAAAACAAAATCTACAATTCAAGAAAGTTCCTATATTAAATTAAAATTTTTGGCAAAAAAATTAGTTGAGTCCGGAGACTCTAACATTGACTCCGTGCAGGATTCTACAGTAGTTGTGGGTGTTCCCTTTCGTTTTGATTTTGTTTGTTAATCTAAAAAGAACAGATAAAATAATGCTTCATGTGTTTGTATAGAAAAATAAATTAATTAGTCAAGTAATCTCGAACAAGATTTACAATTGGGACCATTATTGGGCCCACAAACATCATCAACATTTGAACTTGCGTCGCTTTTTTTCGACGTAAGTTTTACGCCTCAATAAAATAATCCTGTTTCTCCTTGTTTCGCCTTGCGTCCTTCATCATTGCGCCTCTCTTGTATACCACCATAATGTCGACAAGTAGGGCAATTTGGACCTTTATTAGGATTACAGTAACCATTTACACCAATTTTACCAAATGGTGCATTATTATCTTCCATATTATGCCTTTCACAATAGTATAAACCCGTAGTACCTTGTTGTGGAATCCATCCGCCGAATCCGACTGCAGGTGGATACAATTTGTTAAGTGCAATTTTGTCACCGTTACTTAGGTGATCACGTTGATACGGTGCCCATAAATTACGATCTTGTAAGCTAGAACTAGGTTGATACTGCATGATAGAATCAGCATCGTATCTACCAATGGGTATACCTTCTATACCATAGTTGACGCTGTCTTCGCTGGCGCATTGGACGTATTGATTTCGGTCTTCACGTTGATGTTCGTGTACGAAACCCAATGTATGCATTAATTCATGTAGTGCGTTACCCTTAGTAGCCCATTCTGCCAGCTCGAGAATTTGTCTACTACCAATCATTCCGACACGGGATCGGCACTGTTTACCATAGACAATATGAATATAATTCGTCGGTGTATTGGTAATATTAAATCGAATACCTGGTGCAACTTCCTCTATATATTGTATAGCAGCGAGAACTATTTTTTGGCATTTTTCAGGAAGGTTTTTATCAAAGTAGTAAGGAACAATAATTGGTTCGTGACTGGATCGAGCTTTGTTATTAACTATTGTTTGAACTAATGAACCGTCCCATCGTTTGGCACTAGACCTTATATTGCCTCCTGCACTGATCCCATGTTTCGACATTGAAACTATGAAAGCAAAGGCAACATACGATTAATACCACTTTTCAAATACGAATACGTATGGTTGATCAAAAATTCTAAGAAATCTTAAAAAATTCCAATCAAAGAGACCTTTTTACTGTTAATTGTATGAAATGTAGGTGCGATGACATGGATTTGAGTGTGGTTTGAATATTTCATCCTCAACACATACTGGCCGAATCACACCTACACACCCATTTTTCTAGTTTCTGTTTAATAGTATTTCTACAACCTAGTCGAAGAAATATGATTGATTCTGAAAAAATGAATTCCTTAGCATTGGCTTTTTCAAAACTTATCTAAAATTATATTCTTAAGTTTCAGTTCTTGTATTATCTTCAGTAACAATAAGCAAGACAAGAAAACATTTGGATCACATATCAAATTGAGACTTACTTTCGTTTCTTATTTATTTTGTTAATGGTATATGCAATAGGAAGTAATGTATCGATTTTATTCATGGTTCTCTCATTTATACGTTTTTCTCGATTTGCACAAGTCTGTCACAATTATGACGTCACGTCCAATAGAATTCGATTAATGCTCGCTTGTTGGAAAAAATCACTTATAGTAGTTGTGTGTCATTTCGAAAATAATGTTCTACAATTATCTGTTTCTAATATGAAAAGGTACCAACATCCAAAAACCGTTGTATTCCATTGTTCAAGAAGTGTAGCTCAGAGCACTTTTTTATCATTATTATTATGCTCATGGGTGTAAAACTCGGATGCACTTACATAATGAAAGAGCGAAATAGATATGTTTAAGCAAAAAAGCTCCATCATTAAAGCATAGCATTTTACTGTATCCCATCAATATAATACTCTGAATACTGATTCAAACTTCGAAAGAAATCGTGATTCATAAAAGTAAATAAAGGAATAAACAACGTGAAATGGGGAGAGTAGAAAGAGAGGAACATTGATAAGTAGCTGCGAATCTACACAAGTAGAGTAAGCAACTAGAAGGAAGAAAGCGAAATAAAAAGAACAGAGCAACAAAAAAAAACGGAAAAGAAAGAAGGGTGTGGGTGTGGGATGTGAGTATGGGGTGAGTGTTGGTGTAGGTATGGGTATGGATGTGTAAGCGTGTCAGTCATCTGTTCACTAACACGCCCACCCACACCCACATACGCGCGCAAGCATATAGGCTCGATGCATTAGAGAAGATAAACAAACTGTTGACAAAACAGTCTAGCAGAAGATGTAATGTTGTCTATCGGCAAATACAAGACACTCAATTTCTTCGGCGAAAATCACAACCGAATTCAGAACTCCAGAAACGAACTGAGATGGGGTGTGGATGTGTGTGTAGGTGTTCAGAGTGCTCTCCTGAGCTTTCATCCACACCCTAAACCCTAACTAAGTGATTAATTGTTTGGATTTTTGTTGTTAATCGCATGACGATACATTCCAAGATAATATAGTTCTATCCACTGCCGATGTGGAATATGGATGTATGAGTACCTACTCACGCCCATTCACACCCACGCCCGCATCTTAGTTCATCCTTAGAACTCTGAAAATGTGTGTGATTTCCGCCGAAGAAATTGAATGTCCTGTGTTTGCTGATAAACAACATTACATCTTATGCTGATTTGTTTTGCCAACAGTTTGGTTATCTTATCTTATCTAATGCATTGAGCCTACATGTGCGTGTGCGCATATTATATTCTCGAGCAAATAGAAACTTATTCGTCGTTTAGCTAGCTGTAATTACTCTAAGCAACAATTTTTCGATAGTCTTTGATATAAATCGAGACGAAGAGAACATGCCACTATCATTAGTTTCATTAATACTTTTGTTTTCTATTTTCATTCCAACTAGTGTCGTACCATCATGGGCTACTCACTATAGAGTTTTCAATTCGCAAGAGACACGTTTGTTCTCATCGCGTGCTGAAGACTGCAACGCCACTTGTCAACATCGGAACGGGAGCGAATGCACTATCGATAAAACTACTTGTTATATTGGCGGTCGATGTTATAAAGAAAATGACAATATATCTTGTCTGCAATGTCAACCGAATAATAGTCAAACACAATGGAGTGTCAATCCTGAATGTTTAGCTGATGATTTATGCTCGAATCGATGAAGTTGTTTTCATTTTATCAAAACTAATCTACATGCTATTCGTTTGATTTCGACAAAGAAGTAATAAATTATGTTAATTTCTTTATTTAAGGTCAACAAAAACGAGTCAATGTAGCAATGGAAATCGCTGCATGTCCAAAAGTTCTTCTTGATGAGCCAACATCTGGTTTAGATACAGTATCATGTGATGATTTATTCGATTTATTACAATTAATTAAACATAATTTAGCTGGACTGGTCACTATTATTATGGTTATTCATCAACCTAGTCAAGAATTATTTGAAAAAATCGATGATATCTTCTTTCTAACGTCATTATGTTGTTTAGCTTATCAAGGTCCACGTGAAAAAGCAAAAGACTATTTGAAACAAATAATATTTGCATCTAAACCACAAGAATGTCCTCCATCACCACATAACGATTGTGATACTTGTTTCATTATGTTAACAAAAGCTCAAGAACATATAGATAATCATACATTAGAATATGAAAAAAATCTCTCAACCACTTCGACTAATATCATGGAAGAAACGAGCATTTTTACCATTCTTATATACAATGTCACGTTGCGCACGACAGATGTATATCCGTGGTACGATTGCGGAAGCAGCCTACTTAGTTGCGTATTTTCTACTTGGTGCATGTGTTGGTTATTTATTCGAAAATAAACAATAAGGTACATGTGATATTCAAGTATTACCAACAATTGATTTTCTTATGAGTCTTTCTTTTGGCATTTTAACATGTATATCAAGTCAACGTTTATTTGGTGTTGAAATAACGGATGATACATTTGAACGAGAAAGTCGTAATTATTTTCATCCATTTCAATATTGGTTGGCTAAAAGTTTAGTTGATATATTTCGAATGATTTTATATCCATTACTTTTTCTTAGTATGCTTTATATTGAAATTGTACCACGTGGTCCATGTTCATATTATCTCGGTGTAATGATTCTTCTTTCATTTGTTTGTTCTGGTATTGGACAATTAACTTTGGTAATTTTCAGACGCACTGAATATGCTTATCTTGGTGGTACAATCGTGGCTCTTTTATCTTGTCTTCTATCAGGTTTTAGTCCAACAAAAAGTGATCTTGGCCGTGGAAAATTCATTGTTTTTCTTTCCTTTTCACGTCATGTTCAAAGTTTATTGTTTAGTCATGAAAAAAACCTTTATTTACAAACAAATTCGAATGAAACACATATATGGTCAAGTTCGATAGAAAGACTGAAGGATCATTATTCATTTGGTGATCAAGAAATTCCATACTTTTTTTTGATCTTTCTTGGCTTTCTCTTACGTGGACTTACTTTTCTCTGTCTATACGCAAAATCAGAATATAGATCAGAAAGACGTTTTCGTCTAATGCATATTGGTCCTACTCTGAAAAGTTTATTTACTTGTCAAACATGCCGACGATGAGTATTCGGTTCCATATAGAATGATTATGAAATACTGTACTGTCCACTTGTTCTTTTTTGTTTTTCAACAATGATGACTTTTTTTCTATGATTTTTATACCGAATAGCACATGTCATTTTATCATCAATGTTTAGTTAGAGTGTGGATGCATGGTGGGTGCGAGTGAGTGTGAATAGTCGGTGTGGGTGGGGGAATAGGTACGGCTGTGGCTGTTAGTGTCGATATTGTTCTTCTCTTTTCTCAAGCTCACACATACTCTCGCACTTTTGCGACTTCGCTACATCCCTAATTACCCATCGACAAAACTTGCATATTCATCCCATTACTTATTTTTTCCTGCCTTGTGTATGCATGATGTCGTATTTCTGTGCCATTGTGGAAGTTTCTATGTAAATCTTTTCAGCATCTAAATATATTTCGTATGACAAGTACAGCCAGATGAGTTTTAAATTAGTAGATAATAAATATTTATTTTTCTTACAGCATCCAACCACATTGAGGTAACTGTGGTAGTGAGTATGTCAAGTCAGACGCGTTAGAGACCGAACTATATTCGCGAATGCATGCATGAAAGTCTTGTTTATGTACGTGCATTAATATATTATCACGCACGAGAACATACGAATATTTTTCTCAGCAGTTCACGCGTGCACATGCATGAAAATTATGGCAACTATGCGTGGACATGCATGACTATGTAGTAATCTATTCTTGATATAAGATTCGAATATACGTACTTTGTGTTATAAAACAAACTTTTTCACTATTAAAAAAATACAACAAGTTTTTTCGATCGAATAGTGTGATTATTCAAGAGAACAAGTTTCACAAATAAAAGAAAAATAAATTCTTGAAAGTGGTAGCATACACCTGACAAGATGAAAAAAACTTGCATGTCGACGTATTATTCTTATCTCTTTTTTCGGCCATATTTTTCTTTTTTAGTGTTCTTATTCAAGTTGTTTGTGCAAAGATACGAATAATATATGTTTTACTTTGGAGTTGACGACACCTTCAATTGTAAGGCAAATAAAGGATAACTTTAGTTCTTCAGTCGCAGTGAAGTAGCTCGATTTTCATTTATGACATATACCTATAGTTTTAGGAGTGTCTAAACTTTGACGGAAAAAAGTTCCCAAAAAAAAAATAAACTCGTAAAAATTCTCGTTACAACAATAGAGAATGGCTAGAGCGATTGGTATTGATTTAGGCACAGTATATTCGTGTGTCGCTGTATTTCAACATAATAATGTCGAAATCATCCCGAATGATCAAGGTAATCGAACAACACCATCATATGTTGCATTCACCGATAGTGGACGATTGATCGGTGATGAAGCTAAAAACCAAGTAGCAAGAAATCCAAATAATACAATTTTCGATGCTAAACGACTTATTGGTCGTAAATTCAATGATGCAACTGTACAAGCTGATATACAACATTGGCCATTTCTAGTAATTAATGATAATGGTAAACCTAAGATTCAAGTTGAATATAAAAATAAAATAAAGTTATTCACACCTGAAGAAGTATCGTCAATGATACTAACAAAAATGAAAAATATAGCAGAAGCTTATCTTGGTAAAAAAGTCTCCGAAGCTGTCATTACTGTACCAGCCTATTTTAATGATTCACAACGTCAAGCAACCAAAGATGCTGGTACTATTGCTGGTCTTCATGTATTACGTATTATCAATGAATCAACAGCTGCTGCTATTGCTTATGGGTTAGATAAAAAAGTTACAAATGGACAAAATGTATTAATTTTTGACTTGGGCGGTAGTACTTTCAATATATCAATTTTAATTATTGAACAAGATCTATTAGAAGTTAAATCGACAGCCGGTAAATAGTAAAAAAGAATATCAGTTTTCTCTATGAAAGTTTTATTTTAAACACTTATTTTAGGTAATACACATTTAGGTGGGGAAGATTTTCTTAATCGAATGGTTGCATATTTTATTCAAGAATTCAAGTGTAAACATAATAGAGATTTAACTCAAAATAAACGTAGTCTTTGTCGTTTACGTACTGCTTGTGAACGTGCTAAAGTAAATTGATCTTTGTTTATTTTATATTTGAAGAAAATCAATCAATTTCTTCTCTTTCTTTAGATTACTTTATCGTCATCATCTATAGCATCGATTGAAATCGATTCATTATATGATGGGATTGATTTTCATTCAAAAATATGTCGTGCTTGGTTTGAAGAACTCAATGCTGATTTATTTTGTTCAACACTTGAACTAGTTGAAAAAGCTTTACGTGATGCTAAAATAGATAAAGATAACATTCACGATATTATTCTTATTGGTGGCTCAACACGTATTCCAAAAGTACAACAACTTTTACAAAACTTCTTCAATGGAAAAGAATTAAATAAATCATTGAATCCAGACGAAGCCGTCGTCTATGGTGCTGCTGTTGAAGCAGCTATTTTAACTGGTGATTATTCCGAGAAGGTTAAAGATCTATTGCTACTTGATGTTACATCCTTGTCATTGGTAAGCAGAATAACAAGAAAAAGAGTTCTTTTGTAAAAAAAATTTTCTTTCTAAAAAAGGGTATTGAAACAGAAGGTGGTGTGATGACAGTATTAATCAAGCGTAATACAACAATTCCCACCAAACAAACACAAACCTTTACAACTGCTTCGATAATCAATCTGTTGTTACTGTGAACGTTTTTGAAGGTGACAGATCAATGACGAACGATAATCATTTAATGGGTAGTTTTGAACTTTCTAATATTCTACCAGCACTTCGTGGCGTACCACAGATTGCAGTTACATTTAATATTGATACAAATAGTATTTTAAATGTTTCAGCTATGGATAAAACTTCTGGAGAAGAAAAGAAAATTATAATAACTAATGATAAAGTACGTTTATCTAAAGATGAAATTGAACGTATGATTGTTGATGCTGAAAACTATAAAAAAGAAGATGAAATACAACGTGATCGTATTGCAACTAAGAATTCATTGAAGTCATATTGTTTTAATACGAAAACAATGATTAATGATGAAAAATTAATAGATCGAATTAATGATTATGATAAGAAGAAAATAACTGGTATTATTGAAGATGCATTAAAATGGGTGGAAATAAGTCAAGTGAGATAAACATCATTTGTTTCCTTCTTTTTTTTTTAAATTTATTTTATTCGTTTTTTGTTTTTAGCTTGCTGAAAAAGAAGACATTGAATATAAGTTGAAGGAAGTTGAAAAAATAATATGTACATCACTAATATCAAAAGTTCGTCAAGATGAAAATGGTATTGGAAAAATACCAGAAAGACTTTCTGGTGGTTCAACAGGTGAATAATCAGTTTTTATCATTCTATAATGAAAGATCATTTCTTTATATCAAAGAGTAACATAAAATAAGCCAATTATTGCCTATGAAATTTTTATTTTGCGATCTAAATTATACTACTCAATCATTTTGAATATTTTCTATTGTTTTACTCTAGTTATAATTTTCAGATACTCCCAGGCGAGCAAAAAATAAGGGGTGATGCCCGACATGACTAGTCTAAATTATCCGTAGTGCCCATCTGGACTAGTCTAAAATGTCTGCACTGCCGTTTGGACTAGTCTGAAATCATTTGCAGCCGGTCAGGACTAGTCGTCTTCACAAGCAACGTCTTGCATCTAAAATAGACTAGTCCAAAACATGCTCTAATCTTGTCATGGCTAGTCCGTTTCGTATGTGCATACTGTCCAGACGCGTCAACTTGAAGGCAAAAGCTAGAAGAAACGGAGGCGATAGGTGGATTCGAACATTCAAGCCAACAATATTGGATACCTGACTAGTCTAAACTGTTTTCAATAGGTAACGCGGACTAGTATGAAGAGTCATCTATATTGGTCATGACTAGTCGTTTTCGAGAAAATAATGCTAATTCTGGTCCAGGCAAGTCTATCTTTCCAAACAGTCTTTATTGCTTGGACTTAATCATTCGAACAATTCGTTTAGACTAATTTGTATTGGGACTAGAACGATGTATCTAACGAGAGTTAGCTATTTATGTCCTTTTAAATTTTTACATTGTAATAACAATTAAGAATAATTTTATTCGAAAAATTAATTTTAATGCTTTGATATGAGGATATTATTTTATTTCAATATAAAACCTAATGATTTGAATTTAAAAATGGATTTAAACGATAGAATCTTAGCTCATTTTCAAATTTAAATAGGAAATATTTTAAATTAAGATAAACATAAACCATGAGATGAAAAGCAAGATCTTTTTTTGAAATATATATTATGATTTTGATTTTGATTTAAATTTTAATTATTTTTTCCAATAGAAAATAATTTTTTCCAAATGTCGACGATCAAAAAACAATTCTGAATTAATTTTGCTTAGCTTTATTTAACTAATTTTCGATTTTATTACAAGTAGTTTTTATAAATATTAAAACTTGAGAAAACGCTGAGTCAAACTGTAGTAATTAGTATGTTCAGATGTGTATTGACATGTAAAAGTTGATCACTAGATCATATGGCTCAATCGGGTAGATGACGAGTAAGTAACACAAGGTATGCATGTACGAATCTAACTTTCTGCATATATTTCTATCATTTAGACTAGTCCGAACTAGACCGCTACATAAGACTGAAACCTAATAGATGTCGCGTCACAGGCACTCTGCCTTTTTTAATTTACAATCTATTTTCGGACGGGATGCCCAGACGGGGTTAAAGACTCCAAACCATTTTGGACTAGCCATGTAGTAGCACTTTTTGAGAAAAAGACTAGACATGACGTATAGTCCCGACTAGAAAAATGACTAGTCTTTTTACCCGCCCTTTGTTCGTCTGGGCTCCCACCATACTGAAAGGTTCAGGTCTGTCCAGTGTTTTCCTACTCCGATCCGAACCTCTTCACAACAATCCTGCTTAACATTCTCAATAATCTGCTAAGAGGTCAATAGAGGATAGTCTCTCTGTTTATTTCTTAGATTGAATAGTCTAGAATCTGCAGAACGATGTTTAATTCATTTGTCTATATGTAACACGTTTTTAAATTCGATTTCTATCTGATGATATCGTATGGTTTTTGTTGCGTTTGGATCTTATGAAATGGTGAGACGAAAAAAACCTACTTATCGAATTTCGTACATGGTTTGTTGACCTTATTCATTGATCGACGAACAGACATTGTGAATGCGCTTCCATATTAGATTATACGGAAATGATGTTGAATTTTGTTGATCTTATTTGATTGAAATCAGTATAATATTCAGTATGAATCATTCTAATCATCACAACAATATTGTTATGCCTGCATTGGCGAGGGAGAGGTAGCACAAATCATCAGAAGATCTTCTTACAAACAAATATACTGAAATTAAATGTCATCATCGTTCAGTCTAGGAACAAATGAATCGGCATTTGATGAATCTTACTTGGCAATTCACAGTCCAGAGCATCCGTTGAAAACCAATAACACCGTGATTCAACCGTAACACAAAAATCCATAATACTATGTCGTCCGTTTGTCATGATATGTCGGATGAAATGAAGAGTTCAATTTCCTCACTCGAAACTTCAACATTCATTTTCAATTGTGTTTCACACATCTCTTTTCCTTAAAAAAAAAATCATAAGCAAAAAAAAAGCGTCAAATGTCACTCAGATTTTATGCTACGCAAGAATATTGTCTTCTCTAGCATTTTCCTCATATTTCTTTTTTCTTCAGATATGGCTACTAACAAAAATAAAATGACACGTATTGTGTGTATTAGTGATACACACTCACGGTATGGATTCGCACTTCCGGGTGGTGATATTCTTATCCATGCAGGCGATTTTTCGATGTCAGGCGAGCAAAGTGAAATTGAAAATTTCATAACGTGTCTCAAATCTCTTACTCAATATAGATTGAAAGTATTCGTTGCAGGTAATCATGATGTGACTTTGGATCCAACTTTTTACAAGGAAAATTGGGAACGATGTCATCATGATCAAAAACAAAATTGTGAACTTATTAGGCGGCTTTTACGTGATCCATTGTTAGCAATCAATTATGGGATTATTTATTTGGAAGAACAACAATTCGTCGACAATGTCACTGGTTTGAAATTTTACGGCAGGTAAAACGTATAGATATATTTCCCACTGTGCTATTGAAATTTCTTTCCATCTTTAGTCCCTACCAAGCAGAATATAATAATGGGGCCTTTAATTTGCCAATCAATAGTATCGAAATTAAAGAAGCTTGGTCTCAAATTCCAAAAGATGTTGATATTCTTATCACACATGGTCCACCTACAAATATTCTTGATGAAAATACTCGAGGCATACATGTTGGCTGTGCTCAATTACTTGCACGTATTATTACTAACAAACCTCGTTTACATGTCTTCGGTCATATTCACGAAGCATATGGACGAATAGATCAAGGTTCGACCATATTTGTAAATGCATCAATCTGTAATCTGAACTATGAACCTATCCAAGCACCGATCGTAGTCGATTTATAATTAAGGAATACGCAACGAAACGATTTGACGCCTTTCCAGACTTGGTTCTTCGACATTTAGCCATATGATTTTTAACACTAAATTGTCATGTGTGTACTGATAAGAATGAGAAACAGAGTAAATCTGTTCGAAGGACAGATCTTCACAGAACTTTGTAGCCATTAGCGATCACTGGTCAAAAATAGGCAGTATAATTCCTATTTTACATATCATGACGAAAATCTGAATAAAAATCTAAAGAATTATAATCGTAAAATAAATTCATTAACAATGAACTTGATCTGTTTAAATACATGGATCATGTCAAAAGTTTTTTCGTCCGACTCTCCTAAAAGATATAATTTGAATGTAACTATTTTGTCATAATGCTTAAACATATTTAGGATTATGTGCAAAATTTCAAACTCACAAGGGTGTATGGATGTAGACGCGGCCATCGGTCTTGTCTTCATTCATACCCACACTCAAAAGAATTATTCTTTCACGTTACTTCATTACCATTTGAAAAAATATAACAGAGTTTTAAGAACAGTATGAAACAGTAAAAACGAATATATCTACAACCCTAACAAAATT
>CAJNOL010004452.1:0-15470 GCA_905250125.1 Rotaria sordida | reverse complement strand
TTTCTACACTAAATTACCTGTACTAATCGAGGATTGCTCGAAGTATTTGTATATATTGTTATGGGAACAAATATTCATTGGTATACAAGGAGTGAATTTGAATGAATAAAAAAAAAACTAAATGTATAGTTAAATCTGTTTGGTGAGTGATGTTCTTATTTCGAATTGTTTGTTATTTTCACGATCGAATTTCTCGTTAATTATTCAATGATGAAGATATTCAACTAACATATTTGTATGCTGTAAATTAAATCGTCAACAATAAAAATCTTCTGTTTGATATTTCATATTGTTCTACCATTTTAATTCATACTTTATTTGTTTTTATTCAAATTATTTATGCATTTGATTTACATCAATTGGTTGTCGAAATAAATTGCGTGCAAGAGAAATATCCTCATGTCCAGATTCGCACAAACTTCATTTTGTCATTGTCGACAAAATAAATTTATTCTTACTAGAAATTTTTCTTTTTCCAAGAAGCAATTCTATATTGTGATTGAATCGGTTTTTTATTCTCATCGTATTGATATCGGAGAAGTTTTGTAAAATTATCTTTCTAAAAGTCGAATAAAATATTGATGAAATAGAAAAGAACAAAGATTGATTTATCGAATCATTTCTCTTTGTAGAGATAAATTTGAGTAAAAGAAATATTTGTTTGATTGAAGAATAAAAGATGACAAAGAGATTTCTCATTAATCAATATTCAAGTTTTCCTAATCAATTGATATTTAAATGATCCTTAGAATAAATCTATGTTATCGAACATTTACCAATGATTGGTGTCATATTACATTTGAACATACAGATATTTTTTCGAAATCTTTTTGTTTCAATGTTTCTCAATTTCTATAAATAATGATTAAAGATTAATCGAGTTGAATTATTTGAACGAATTGTCCAAAAAAGAAAAAAAAAGCAAATTTTAATTTCATTTGAAATTCGGTTTCAAATGTGAGATTCGATTGAAGTAAAAACTTTGAAAGACTATTCTTCTAGAAAATGAAAAGAGAAGAATTTTTCAAATAAAAATTCTTTTAGTAAATCTACATTTTGATGAGAATAGAAATGTTTGTTTTATTCAATGGAAGTTTTTAATTCGAATGTGTTCAAAATGAAAAAATCTTTATTCTTCTTATCTTTTTGCTTGAGAAAATTGATTGAAATGTGATGAAAATGAAAGTGTTTTTCGTTCAATGATCATTGGGAAGAATTTTCTTCGAAATTTATTTTTATTTGAGAATTGACAAGAACACTAATTTAATCGACAAATCTCTTTTTGATCGACTTTTGTTATTCATATGAAAGAACAAGATCACTTTTCTTTCGTTCAAATAAAAATTCATTGTTCATCTTCAAAGATCTTTTATTTTTTCTTTTTCATTTTTGAAAATCTTTCTTGTTTTTCTTTTCTATCAGATTTTTTTTTGAAAAATACAAAAATCAAATGTTTTTATTCTAATTGATGTTCAGGTACATTCAACTCTTGTTGAAGTTGTTTGAACATCTCGTCCGTGACAAGAATCTTGTTATCATTTAATTCTTTCATTCGCTTCACCATCTCTTTGAAATTGTTTAACAATTGAACTTCATCCTAAAAAACGATAAAACATACATTAGATATGAAACAGGATCTATAATCACATTTAGTTTGCTCTTACTTTTTCTTTTTCAGACATATTCTCCCTCGTTTTCTTTTTTTTTTTCTTATTGAAAATAGACACAAATGAAATTTCTGTGGTTTATATGTATATGTATATATATATATATATATGAATTGATAATTGATAAGAGGTCAAACAGACGGACTAATTCAAAGTGAATTAAGAAACATGATTGACCTTTTTGCATAGCAACGCGAATTATATTGGTTAATTCACTTTGAATTAAGTCAGTCTGTTTGGGCCTTAGTCAGGTTAAAGAGAAGAAAAACAAAAAAACATTAATTCATATTTACCGGTTCATTATCGATCACTGGAATAGGTTCAGGTTCAGGTTCAGGTCTATTATCCAATAGCTTATCTAAGATGGATAACATACTATCCTGATCGATATAACCATCCGCTAAAATCATGGAATTTAATTGATTTGACAAAGAAAAAATAAACTATTTACATAGCATATCAACATCGTTCAATAAATCGGATACTTGACTATTTTTTACATCAAATCCAAGTTTTCCTAATAACAATGCTAGAAGAAAAAGAATTCTTCAATTGTTATGATTATAACTGTATTTACTTGCTGTTCTATGATCAATTGTTTGATGACCTTGTGCTGCTATTTTTGAAAATTCTTCGATAATGAATTGTGTTTTTTGATTGTTGGTCAGTGGCGTACGCAGAAATTTTTCAAGGAGGGGGGGGCGCAGTGGACTTGTAATAAAAGTTATGATACAATTTTTTTCACCCGTACTCCCCCATAAAGAATTTTTCTCCAAGGGGGGGGGGGCCGGGCCCCCTCGGCCCCTCCCTCGGTACGCCACTGTTGTTGGTTAAATACTCCATATTTGATTAGATTGACAATAAACAAAATCGTTGAATATTTTTGGATAAAATAATATCTAAATAAAAAAAATTCAATATTCTATCGAACATGCGATCACGTAAATAAGGAAAACATATCCTCATTTGTAAACATGACGCAATAAAATTTCATTCGGAATTTATAAGAAATAGTTTAGTTTATCTTCACATATATATGTACTGAACTCGAAGTGATTCATTTATTATTTATTTCTTTCCTATAGACGTACACATGTCTACGAATACTGAAGAAAACAATATAGCCTCTATAGAGAACGAAAAATTCTTGCTAATAACTGAAAATGAGTTTATGTAAAATATTAGAAAATTACATGTTATTTCTGAAAAAAAGATTATCAATCATTTTTATTATTCTTAATATTAGGTCGTTACACTAAGTAGATATTATTTATCGTTATGTATTTTACATCTTACTTCAATAACAATTAATAGAATAATGAAGCGAGTTGTATCTTATTTTCAGTCGAATGTATATGGCGTTGTTAACATATCAGCATGAAGTGTTAGGAGAATACATCCGGTGGATTTAGTGAAGTAAAATAAATTATCAAGATATCGACAATCATTATTATACGTATGAACATAAAAAACGGGATGAGAGAGATGATCAGTAAATTCTTTAACGATTATAGGAAATGTTGTCTACTGAAGAGGGATCTAGGAGAATGTTTAATGTTTGAAGAGAAAGACAGAAAACAGTTTACAACTATGAGTCGCCACTGGATCAACAGTATCCGTGTCAATAGTTCTTGTGGCTTCTACTGAGCAAGGTCGAACTCAGATAATAGATTCAATTGAAAAAATGATTGTTCAAATCTTCAAGTCAGTCTACTAATATTCTCGTTTCACATTAGTAGCTCACGGCATTCTCTCTTCTCAATGGTCTCTTCCCATATTTAATCTCGTACAACTGTTCGGAATTATTTGCTTTGTCGACGTATTTAGATAGGAAAATTGATTCGAAATCAAATATCGGAATTCAATTTATGCAAAAAGAGAATCGATTTACCAGATCGATTTGGGCAAATTTTCTTTTAAAATGAAAGAGAACAAAACAGATCTGATGGAGTTCTTTGAAATCATGAAAAACCGGTGAGGAAAACTTTGTAAATTATTAATCAACATATCAAATTTTAAGCTTAGTAAATTTCAATCAAAAATAAAAGTAACTAGAGTAAAATTCTATAAAAATTTCTGAATTTTTATTAATAAGAGAAAAAAATGAACAATAAAGAAATATCTTTGATAGAGAAAGAAAAATAATGACTTGATTATTAAACAAATTATTTTAGTTAGATGATGAAATGATAGATAATATTTAAATTGCATCTTATAGATTGCAAATGTGATGTTTGTTTTATCTTTTAATCGATATACAATTTTGTGTTCTTGTATTTTTTCATTAATTTTATTCTAGAGATCCAGATCAAGAAATACAGTCTGTTTCCGATCCGAAAACTCGAGAAAATGATAGAAGTTTAAAAGCAGAAATCCGGTGACCGACTCTGCTGGTTACGCCCGGAACAAGAAAAATTCGACCACCGAATCCAATCATCGAGTTCTTTCTTTCAAGTTCCTACAATTTTCCTAAGTTTTTCGCTAGGAAAAAGGAATCTTTCCGGCGGCAACCTACCGAAAATTCACGGATCCGGATGCCGGAATCATTAACCTGGGAAGTCCAAAGTATTAGATATTTCGAGAAATATTTTTTTTTAATGTGAATGCTTTTATTTATATCGAATGAGATGATCTAAGTTGGGTGTGGGTGTGGGTGCGGTTGAAGAAAAGACTGACACGCATACCCACACCCACACCCACACCCATCCCCCCCTTAGCTGATCACGTTACCTTTGGCCATCAAGGTAAAACCCCTTTATATTCTATTATAACATCATCACAAACGTTGACCTAACAGGAAATAAATAAAATCCTTCAAAATTCACTTTATTTTATAAAAATAATCCAAATCGTTATTAACATATATCTAAAATAACGAATTCAAAAATAATTTTCTTAGACATTTAAATATTCCTTAGATTTGCATATGTTATGATTCATTTGAATTAAAAATGATTTCTCTTTTAGATAAATATATAATTTGAAGTTCTACAATTAGAAAAGTGACAAAACTTATTTGAATAACAAAAATTTCAATTTGTTCATTAGTTAAATACTCCATATTAATTGGTAAAAAAATTTTTATAACCAATTGATTTTGGAATATATTCATTATGGAGATATTCAAATACCAATTCTTAGATTACCTGATGAATTTGTATGCAGATCATTGTCGAACTTTAAATGGACAGCTGATTGTTATTTCTCACTGGACTATGATCAACAATAAAGTTCTTGTGAAATATAGAGATAGGGTAATGAAAATTGGATGCTTTTACATTATTTATTTAATTTATTTTTGAAACTTTCGGAAGTTCTTCCATGGCAGGAGTGGAATGGACGCTACTACATTCAATATGAAAAACAAAATATTGTTTTTAACAGTTTTTTTAATTGTGGAGCTTCGTTTTCCATCGATCCTGTGAGTAGTAATCCAATACGCTACAAAATGTTATTCTTTAAAATTTTAGGTAAAAAACAACTACGAGTTCTCGGTGATTTTAGAGATGGACAAGTATATTGGTTCTGATGGGTATGTGCTATTGCAATATTTCTAAGAAATATCTACCATTATTTAATTTTAGTTCCATCAACAGTTTTGGGAGAATCATCAGTATTTACAGGCAGGCAATACGTAGCTTCTATCCTTATATCAAAAAGAATTATGCTCGTCCTGTTATACCAACAATTGCTGATCCTGGACAACATCAATTTTTAACAGGTAAACAGTTAAATGCAGCCATAATGATTATAATATGGGTGTGGGTGGATTTGGGTGTGACTGTCGGGAAAGAAGTTACCACACCTCACACTCACACCCACCCACACCCACCCTCGAGTAGATCCAACGCCTGGTTAGAATCCATTCGATGGACTCTAATTCGAGACGCAAAGATAACTCTATCTTAAATTTTTTATAAGGTCATCATTAAAATTATTTGAGAAATATGTAGACTGTGCAGCATGTATTTTTTGAAATCTTCACATTTCGGAGAATGATCTTGAAATTGAACTTCTTCAAACATTACAATCTTGAAGATTAAACATTAATACTTAAATGTATTGTTAATCGCATAAATAAAACTAATTTAATAGTTTTGTAATGATTAACATATTCATTCAGGTAGAAAATATGATATTAATCGTGAAAAAAAATTATATACAATTTTTAAACATATAACAATTGATAATGAAGAAAAATATACGTGTGAGTGTGATTGAAAAGAAGATTCATACCCACACCCCAAATTAGAGGTTCATCAAAAACATGAAAATTGAGATAAGCGTATGGAAAGATACTCCAAAACCTGCTGTTTCAAAAAATGATATGACTTTTTTATTTGATATATCATTTCTTTTTCAAAAATTCTTAATGATTTTGGCCATTTCTTACTTGAAAAATATACTGCTTATAGAAAAATTTCTTTCGATTTTTCTCGATTTATGTTTTTTTAATCGCATATCCTCGCATTCTCGAAGGATAAGAGTGTACTTTTATGATTAGAACATCATTTTTTAAGGGTTTTTCAACTTTCCATTCCTACTCTGCCCTTGAAAAGTATGAGTTAAAAAAAAACAGCTTCGTCATGCTCTTTATCCTGATATACTCTTTCGAACAAAAAGAAAAATATCAAGTCTGGAGAATGAAGGTTCACAGAGAATTTTGAGTTGTCAAATGAGATATTTTTGACTTTTGTTTGTTACATATCTTTCGAAAACATAATGATATAGGACTGAACATTTTTGAGGAGGGCTTAATAGTATCATCGTACCTGGCAATGGCTCTATTGTTCGTAAACTTCAATCAGCTATTCCAATCTTTTCGTTCGGATCTGCATTTTTTTCGAAAACGTATGCTTTGTGTTTGATGTTGCTAAAAACCTAATATTTTATAAGGAAGCCATCGTCATAGAAACCAGTATCATTAGTTTTCGTTACTGATGCTGATATACCAACTTTTTCGCTTTTAGTACGATGGTTTTCTAATTTTGAAATCTACTGTTAAAGATAGAGCATTGTTAATTTTACTTCTATCTAGAGAACTACGAGTCCACAATAAGGTGAGCTCGGATTCCACTGAGCCCTGGTGTGAAAGAATCCACAGCTCTCTATTGCTATCGCATGCATTTGACATATGAATGAATATTAAATAAGTATTTCACATTATGTAAGTATAATCATAGTCTGTTTATTATTACTTCGAATAGGTATATAAAATTATTCTATTATCATTTTTGATTATAATAAATTGTATTTTATCTGATTCATGACTAAAATGAAAGATTCGTTCATATTGTGAGAGTATTCTAATGTCAACTAAATCAAATTTCGTCTATACTTAATATCAATTCATTTTCTAATGATTCTTTTTTCCTCAAATATTATTTGATATTATTGCAATAGTTGCGCAATTTCACTACTATTTATTTAAAACAACATTCAACACAATAACGACCTTCACATCTATTACATTTATATAAGTGAGAATACAGTTGACCACACTCGTCACAGAATTGATCATGTATACAATGATGCTGACAGCTATGCATAGGAGCAACAAAACCACGACAGTAATCAGTCTTATGATTACCAGGACAACGATTGTCACAACTTTTATATGGACACTTGAAATGTTTTTGAGATGCAATATTGGCATTCTTCATCGATCCAGGAGAATGATCTAAATATAATTTACATATAAATAGAGAAAATGAAAAAAAAATCAATTCTCTCAATGGCAAAGAAGAAAAGAATAACAAATTATGGAATGAGTACAGAAAAGTAGAAAGTATGAACACTGTTAAGATTTCAACTATATTAATACTTACCGATTTGTCTTACTGGATTTAGAACCCATAAATGATAAGCATCAGTCACAATATATTTTGATATTCCCAGCTTTATGCCTGGCCAAACTATCGCTTCGTCTAAGTCATTAGCTGTATAATCAGTCACCAGTTTTCCATTTACAGATTGGTAACCAACAAGAATTATTTTTTTACCCATAGTTTGTTGTCCATATTTTTTAATTTCATTGATCGACAGTGAACATGAGCACAGAGAAGTATAAAATGGTAATGACTTTGAATTAAGTTGTTCTTTAAGTTCTTCGTCGAATGGTTCTCCTTGCCAAACTTCCGCCTTTACAGTAGGTAATTTATCGAGTGCATTTTTAAATAATTTGAGATATGCGAACCATGGTTCGATTGTTGATCGATCATTAGAATTTAATGCTGTTTGTAAATGATCATAAAGACAACTATCATTCCATTGCATTGTATAGATATAGATAGCAGCTGATTCATCAAGAGTAAGATTATGTTCTGATGGATAGTGACATTGCGTTTTAGCTTCTTTAATATAATGAGATAAATGATTAATTTCACCATAGAATGGTTCAAGAGCTTCTTCGAGAGACAGAATTGGTTCATCAAGATAACCATCAATGAGTATTAGAGGATCATTTGTTTTCATGCCAATTGGAGTATATTGAGGTATTGAACGATATTCAGATGATATACGTTGATTTTTCTTAGAACAACAGCAACAACCTGCACCCATTTTACTTGTAACAATCGATAAAAATGTTGATGATTGACATTCTTTAGAAAACTAAAAAAATAAAAATAAAATAAATTGCTTGTGTGGCAATTCTATTTTTCTTCATAGCTACTAGCAACAATCGACAACAACGCCAATAATTATTGTTTTCTGTATGACGTACGTCATCAATAAGAGATTTTTAATAATGTATCGTGCTATGCGAAAGTATAGCAATCATAGTTATTCTGCGCATATACAATACACACACGCTATTTCTTTCATTTCCTTTTCCAATCAAGTGAAAGTAATGATTGAAGATGTTTAAAACTTGACTAAGTTATATGTTATAGAAATATGATATCGTAATCAAAATTGAGTGACAATGTGTAGTCATTTGGCATATTGTTCTACAAATATAAAAATTATTTTAAGAGTAGATTGTTTATCTTAATTTAAAATAAATCTTGAACTTATTAATTGATAGTCAATTAAATAATATTAAATGGGTGTAGGCGTGAGTGAAAAGAAGATTCATATTTACACCTACACCGTTGATTTCATGACATAATTTCAAATAGAAAAGCTTATTAATGCAGCCTCTTTGGAACTGAAATGTGAAATTTACATGTCTTATTTAGCTTCATTATACTAATACAAAAAATATGCAATGTGTAAAATCCCTAAAAGACCATAGTTCTTTTCCAATGATAATCGATTGTCAGCAAAATGCTCTGTTCTTTTTATTTTTACATTTCAACTAGAAATTTTATTTTTATTTCTATGTCTTGTTACTATTTGCAGAGTGTTTATTTTCTTTTCATAATTTATTATTATTATTATTAGTTTAACCATTGACTTAAATGGAAAAGTACGTCTGTTGTACACATTCGTTATATCTACAACAGATCTTAACGATCGATTATATATCTTGACGAACTCAAAAAAGACTGATATTGATTATTCTCAAAAGCTAGAACTTTATCCGGTCATGCTTTTGTATTTGTCATATGACAGTTGCGGGAAATCAAAAAGCTATCTTTGAGATCTATCATATAATGATTTATCTAAACAAAAATCCGAAATGACGTTATTTTCAACATTGAAAAATGTATTTCAGTCATTTAAATTTAAAGAAAGCTCTAATGTGATGGAAGAGACAGCTGCAGAAACCTTGATTTAAACGTCCACTCACTATTATTTTCTTCGAAAATGTATGCGGATTCCACAAAAGGCTAAAAATATCAATAGATGGGGTTTTTTTGATAGGACAATAATGATCTAAATTTGCAGCGTTTTTATTGTCTTTTGTATATTTGATATAATTATTGAAAAACTAAAAATAATACGCCAATAGATCTCGTTAGAACATCAGATATTTATTTGCACAGATATTGTTTGTTGTGAAAACGAATCATTGGTAAATTGTGTTATAATATGAACTCTATATACATCAGACATGTGCTCTGTCCACTAAAAGAAGGTGCAATATAAATCGAACTTGATATTTGCCTATTTCATTCAACAGATTATTTGATAGATATAGCATTGATGACTAATAGATTTATATAGACAACATACCCATATAAAAAAAGAAATTATACTGATTCATGGGTGAGAACTGAATTCAAAGAAAAAACTTATTAACAGCAGCCTGTAATTAAATAAAAGATTTTAATTAGTTTTCGAACATCCTACGACGTTTCGACAATTTTATTGTCATTTTCAAGTAGCAAATATGTTTTCGAAAAAAAAACCGTTGCTGATGTTATTTTTTTTGTAGAAACATCTTCCTAAATTGAAATACTTCTCATTAACTTTGAATAATCACGCATATATATATATATATATATGAGATTCATATTATTTCATTACTTCGTTGAATGGTAAATCTTGAAGCATTGATATTATTTCTGTTCCTCATACAAATTGATTCAGATTATATTGATGGCATTCAATTACATAGTGATATTCTTATTTATTTGCCACGATTAAAAAAATTTACTTTCAGTATACATACAGGAGTTATCATGGAACGGATTAAAATTCATCTTTCATCTAATGAAGATATTCAAAATAGTTTTATTGGAAGAGGATATGGTCAAGTTGGTTCATATGTCTGTACTCAACCATTGAAGAGCATGTCTCATTGTAAGGGCGATTGTCATATTTATTCATTTCCATATCAATTCAAACATTTTTTTGGTCTCAACGCAATTCTTATCATTTTCAAGATGGCATATTTGATAAAGTTCGACGTTTAACAATGAATGATATTGGAAGTCCTTTCGAACATCAGTTTTTCATATTCGTCTCTCCTTATTTCCCTATTGTCGAAGAATTAACTATATATAATGGTATACCACAAAAAGACAAGAAAAATTCGTTGATATTAATTATATTTCTTCATCTTATTTTTCTCAATTTGGCTGACTCATATTATCATTATGCTAAACAATTTCTTTTGAAAGAAAATGCTCATTTACCTTGTTTGTTAGATCTCTGCATCACATTCACATCACTTAGAATTTTAACAAACAATTTTATTACTGATCCAACATGTTTCAATTGTATTCAAGTAAAAAAACTTCATATAAATGAACCATTTATTTGGCCAGAAACTTTTCATAAGTATTTTCATTTATTATAAATATTTTTTGTTCGAAATTCTTTCAATAAAAAAAATGATAATTTCAAAATTAAAATTAAATCAAATCATTATAATAAGAAAACAACACATTTCTTAAGGGTGAGAGAGTACAACTTCTATGAAAACTTACAATTAATATCCTACTCAATGAGAACCTCTACTTCATTCTATTAATTACAAAATCAATTAAACAAACTGCCAGTGATATTGTTTTTGATACTATCAACAATACTTCCAAGGACTTATCTTGTTATTCATTAGAAATTATTAAAAGGTTTTGTTCTACTATTATTGAGATAGTATTTTCAAGATTTAACTTTTCCAAAATTGTTGGCATTAATATGGGACTAATCAGTTTTTCGTCTCATATTTATAGTAATTAATATCTGATTGCTTTATTTACTCATTATCTCATTTTCTTTTACAAAAATCATCATAATCATTTTTCGATAGAATAGTTGAAGTCGATTCTATTCGACTGTCTGCTAAAAGTTTTTGTCAAGCTAGATGTTTATCATGATCAATATTCATTAAGGCCTCCGCCTCAAAAAACGAATTTCATATCAAGTCAAGTGAAATGCCCTGAAATTTCCAGGGTATGTTGGAGTTGTGGTGAGGACGCTATGGTAAAATTTTCAGCTCTATACCATGATGTTTGACACAGATAGGAACCAAACACGGGTCAAAAAATAGCGCATTTTGCTTACAAGATTTCTCGGTTCAGGCTCTGTCAATATATTTAAATTCTTGTTTTTGTTTGAAAGAGCATCTCTGGATGCAGGGCACCTCAGAGTTCTTTTTTTAAAATTCTTACTTTGTTAGCGGAGATAGGAGATCACAAGTTCAATGACTCAAAAACGCGCCAAAGATGGGTGTCTATGTCTGTATATATAACAAAAATTAAGCTTAATTTAAAAAAACGACTCTGTGATGCACTCTATCTTAACATGCTCTTTCAAACAAAAAAAAATTTTAATATATAGAATGGATGCCGACAGACAATTCTTCGCCAGACGATCAAAAATGTATAAACAGAGAAAAAACGAAAAACATTTTCCGTTTTATCTAAAAAATGCATATTTTTCAACCGAAATCATCAAAAATATTGGCTAAAAATGAGGTATTAAATTAAAAATCATATTGTTTTGAAAGAGCAAACTTCGGGCTATCTTCCCATGCATAAATCTTTTCTAATAAATCAATATTCATTAATTTTTCCCAGTTGAAAACCACAATAAAATGAATGAAAGTATTTTTTTTATATAGATGACACTATTCTCTTTTATTTTAATTATTTATTGGCTAAATTAATTAACAAATCACTCAATGACGAATTGTTTTTTGTTGTTATTTGAGTAAGTACTCAATCAATAATGAAAATAAAATTTCATTTAAATTTTATGATTAGATTGGTTCATAATTGGTTAAATTGAATCGAGTGCAAAGAAGAAGAAAAAAAACTGAATATCTCCAATGTCTACAATTGCCACTAGTACTATCACAACAGCTTATTTTGAAGAACAAGCATTGTCCGAGCAAGAAATTCGTCAAAGATTAAAAAAAAACAAAATCGAAATAAAAATGATTTCATTATTTAATCGTCGTACACCATCATCAAAAAAATTCTAATTCAATACGAAATTTATTATTTATATTTATTTTTATAACATTTTTATTTATTTTACATTCTTACGTTTTCTTGATCCATATACATATGTATTAGTATTAGATGCTGGTTGAATAGGTACACGTATACATGTTTATAAATTTCGTGCATCAGTTGGTAATGAAAATGGTGATACATTTGTTTTAAAAAATGAAATATTTAAAGAACTTAAACCAGGTTTATCATCATTTGCGAATGATATATATGAAAAGCTGAAGAACAAATAAATAATTTATTAAAAATAGCTGATCAAGAAGTTAGTCGATTTAAACATCGAAGTACACCATTAGTATTATGTGCAACTGCTGGTTTAAGATTATTAAGTGAAACAAAACAAAAACCTTTATTAGAAAGTGTTTCAAATACATTTAAAAAATATGGATTTTATCGTCCAAAAATGGATATTGCAATAATGAATGAAACAGAAGAAGGTATTGATGCTTGGCTTACATTTGTTTATTTAAAAGGTGAACAATTTTATGGGAGTCGAATAGCTGCACTCGATTTAGGTGATGGTTGAACTCAAATAACTTATAATCCATCATTATCAAATACAAGTTTAGCTGAAAAATTAAATTCATTATTAAAAGCACAACAACCAATTGAAACGGAACAAAGCAATACATTTCGTGATCCATTACTCAAAAAAAAAAAAGAAACAAATGTCAAGAATTGATGTTGAACAAGCTGGTTTAGAAGAAATAAAACCAGTTAAAATTATTAAACATGATAAACAACTAAATGAACCAAAAAAATTTAACTGAAGAAGAAATTATTATGAAATATATGCATCAATTTCGAATGTTTCGTCGTGATATAAAACTTTGTTCACGTTCATATTTAGGTTATGGTTTAATGATTGCACGTCAAACAATATTTATTAATCAAACAAATGTTAAAAATTAATTGAGCCTCATCAATTTATTAATAATGATGAACGATTTTATTCATGTATGTCTGCTATTGATCATTATGTTAGTTTAAATATTCAACCAGCTGTTGGTCTTGATCAAATATCAATTTATGTTGTTTTCATATTTTTATGATATTGCATTTGATGTTGGACTTATTGTTAATGATAATGATGATCATTCATCAACAATAACAACAATACCAATAAGAGTATTAAAACAAACAGCAAAAAAAGTTTGTCGTGGATCATCATCAGTATCAACAAAACATCCTTTTTTATGTTTTGATTTAACATATATTTATTCAGTATTATCAAAAGGTTATAGATTATCAGAAGATATACAAATTCATATTTGTAAAAAAATTCAACAATTTGAAGCTGCATGATCTCTTGGATTAGCGTTAAAATTGTTATAAAACGAAATAAACATTTGTTTGTTTGTTTTTATTTAACTAATATTTGTTATCGATTTACTTTTATTAAATAATCAAACAAAAAAAAAACAGAGTTTTGTTAAAAATAAATAAATATATATGCATATATGAAGGGTTTTATTTTAAATATATTTATATATTATAGATTGAGAATGTCAATGAAACAACTACTTAAAATTCATATTGTTAGTGATAATATTTGTCGTAAGGATAATCAAATTAGATTAAAAAATCAATATAAATATTGAGTATTTTAGCATGGTGTTATGTGGGAAAAACGTCGTTTAGAAAAAGCACTCTCTCAAATTGATACATCGAATATAAATGTATCAATATCTTGGTATTCATTTGAATTAGATCCAAATCTTCCATCGGATGGATCGTTATAAACAAAAATTTGGTGAAGCACGTATTAAACAAATGTTACCACAAATGATTGAAGCAGGTAAACAAGAAGGAATTCAATTTTCATTTGGTGGAAAAGTTGGTTCAACATTTGATTCACATCGTCTTCTTTATTATGCTAAACAACAAGAAAATGGAGAAAAAAAACAAAATGATTTAATTAATATTTTATTTCGAGCTTATTTTGAACAAGAACAAGATTTATCGGATCATCAAGTTTTAATTCGTGCTGCTGAACTAGTTGGATTTAATCCAAATGAAATTAAACAATTTCTTCAATCAGATAAATATAAAAAAGAAGTTCGAGAAGAAATTAATCAAAGTCAAGAACATGGAATTTCTGGTGTTCCACATTTTCGTATTAATGATAAAATTGAACTTAGTGGAGCACAAGATCCACAACAATTTATTCAAGCTTTTAAAAAAGCTAGTGTTAATGTTTAAGAAAGTTTTTTTTCAAAAGAATTAATCTAGCAAATCTTCCAAACATCTTTAACAGATTTTTAATTTAATTTTTTTTAAAAACAATAAAAACTTTTTAATAATGAAAAATTAACATATTCACGGCAATAGAACCCAAAGGTGGACCACCCTGAAGAATAATTCAAAAGTCTCTTGATCGAAGAAAAATCTTGAACTTTTCTGCTATATTTTGAACAAAAAAAAAACTGCTTCTGTTACTATTGATAAACCACTGTTCATCACTCATTATCAATGACATGAAATGTTTTGCATGAAGACGTTTTAATTTTTTACTTATTGTATTACAATGAAGCATCGTATAGTCTAAATAGGACATAGATGAACATAGGAAATATATGATAGTAATCAGTATTTTCTTACTTGACAAAGCTAATTGTAAAAACTTTTTCAAGTCTGTCTTGGAAAAATCGTTAAACCTTCGACAATCTTCAATAATAGCTACTATAACAGCATAATCACATTTTTTTTTCTTCAGTTGTAATGAGATTCTTTTGTAGTTGATCGATTGACAAGTTTTTCTTTTGATTTAAAAGTATTTAATTTATGTACACAACGTAAGTGTCGTATTAACGATGAACTTGAATTATGCGTAACACGAACAGGATGAATATTCAAATCCTTTAAACACTACAAGAGAATATTTAATAATAATATTTAAAAAAACTATCTTACAGCAATATTTGTTTTATAATGATCAAAATTATTTAATTCT
>CAJNOL010004451.1:0-10291 GCA_905250125.1 Rotaria sordida | reverse complement strand
ACTTTCGACCTTTTGACTTTCGACCTTTTGACTTTCGACCTTTTGACACCTATTCATATTAGCTAGTCGACAGCATTAGATAGTGGAATTCTATTCTCATGTTATTTTACTTCTTTTCTGCATTGAAAGACAAAAAAGACTCTTAAAACATTCAACTTAACACTTGAAAGTATAGAAGTTCTAATGTAATATAGTAAAATCGGTTAAGACTCGGACATCATTCATTCTACACATTCTACCGTTAATGAACTGAGTGCCGAACTGATTAATAAAATGAAATTAATCGTAGTACATATATAGAGTCTTAATACCTAATTCTGCCAGAAAAAAAACATCTTTAGTATTTTGCAAATAACTCGGGCTATACATATTGTAGAAAAGTAATTTTTTCTTTCCAGAACAGAGCAAACATTTCTCTATCGATTGGTATAAAATTAATTAAAAAAGAACTAATTAATCACTCAGGAGAACCGTAACAATAAAGAGGGAATCAAATTTTCATAAATTTTTGTGTGATTTTAATTCTGCCGTTTGTATAGAAAATTGCAACATTTTTCAGCAAAAGCTCATTTTTTTTAATGAAACTCATCGAATTTGGCGATAAAAAACATAACACTCGGTTCGTCTTGAGACGAGCTATCGATTGATATGTTTTTTTGAAAAAAATTTGAGTTCATCTTGTATTTGTTTTTTTGTCAAAAGTAAAAGTAGGTTGCTGACAGAGCTATTTTCTGTTCCTAATTCTGCCAATGCCATAAAAAATGCATAATGCTGTCAAAGATGAGATAAATAAATAGCATATTCGAAATCAGAGTAAAAAACTACATCAGATCAAATATTTTCTAGAAAAAGAAAATTTTGTCAAAAATCAACCTGTGTTCTACCTCAATACTTTTTCAAAAATTTTGACTGTGGTCCTCCGTAGAGGTTGATTTTTCGCAAAAAAAACATTTTTTCTAAAAAATGCCTGATCTAATGTAGTTTTTTATTCTGATTTAGAATATGCTATTTATTTATCTCATATTTGCCAGCATTGTGCATTTTTTATGGCATTGGCAGAATTAGGAACAGAAAATAGCTCTGTCAGCAACTTATTTTTACTTTTGACAAGAAAAAAAAATACAAGATGAACTCAACTTTTTTTGAAAAATATATCAGTCGATAGCCCGTCCCGAGATGGATCGAGTGTTAGGTTTTTTATCACCAAATTCGATGAGTTTCATTTTCAAAAATGAGCTTTTGCTGAAAAATGTTGCAATTTTCTATACAAACGGCAGAATTAAAATCATACAAAAATTTATGAAAATTTGATTCCCTCTCTATTGTTACGGTTCTCCTTAGTGACTAATTAGTTCTTTTTTAATTAATTTTATACCAATCGATAGAGAAATGTTTGCTCTATTCTGGAAAGAAAAAATTACTTTTCTACGATATATATAGCTCAAGTTATTTGCAAAATACTAAAGATGTTTTTTTTCTGGTAGAATTAGGTATTAGAACTCTACAAATTATTTGCATAGTTTTCGTTTTCTTTTCTTTTCATAATAATTATAACCATACTACGATGGTTGATATATTTGCGGATCCATCTTTGGATGTTAACTATTGGGCTCGTTTCCTCATGCAAGTTTTTATTATTCTTGTCCTCGTCCGACTCATGGGATGGTTACTTGCATTAATCAAACAGCCATCAGTAAGTGAAGAGCATATATAGTATGTTAATGGTGACGATGTCTAATTTGATGTAGGTGATCAGTGAGATTATTGCTGGCGTAATTGTTGGTCCTTCAGTACTAGGAAATATCGAATTTTGGTCAACACATATATTTCCTTTATCATCATGGAACTACTTTACATTAGTCGGCAATATTGGTCTTATTTTATTTATGTTCAATATGGGTTTACAACTTGAACGAAAAGAACTTCAAAATCAATGGAAATCTTCTCTTCCAATATCGATTTCTACTATTGTCATACCATATGCTACTGGAGCTGCATTTGGTTTCTATTTGTATGATATTAACAATCAAAATGGATTTACACCACCTGATCGAGTTTCATTCATTCTATTTACAGCATCGAGTATGTCATTTACTGCTTTTCCTGTTCTTGCATCTATTCTTTCATCAACAAAACTCATATCGACACAGGTTGGTACTTTAACACTTAGTTGTGCGGCCATGAACGACATTATGGGTTGGTGTTCATTAGCTATTGCTGGTGCATTTGCCACAGGATCAGAGATTGTTGGTTTATGGTAAGTACAATATGTAGATGTACAAACTTATTGTTTTTCAATCTCATAAAGTGAAGTTCAGTAAAACAATGAACAAGAATTAAGCATTACATTTTTATCTACTTGTAGGAAAATTTTGATTGCGATCGGCTATGTTATCTTTATGTTTACCATTGTTCGATGGTTAGTTTTGTATGCATATTCATTCCTTGTTAAACGTGATGATGCAATGAATCATACATTTCTTGTTGGTATCTTTCTTCTTCTTCTTGGTTCATCTTTCTTTTGTGATATACTTGGTATTCATTCATTTTTTGGTGCGTTCATTGTTGGTGTTTTATGTCCTAAATCAGGTCAATTTAATACTACATTATATCCAAAATTGGAATTAGTCACTGTTGAATTATTATTACCACTATTTTTTGCTGCTAATGGTATGCGAACAAATTTGGGTTCATTAAATGATAAGTTTCATGTTGCCATTACTGCACTCATTTCTGTTATTGCTGCTTTGACTAAATTTTTGCCTGGATGTTTTGTAACAAAAATCGTTACTCGACGTCCATGGAAATTTTCAGCCAGTATTGGGATATTAATGAATACACGTGGTCTAGTCGAACTGATTGCATTAAATATTGGTGTTCAACTTAAAATTCTTTCACCACGTCTATTTACTATGTTTATTATAATGGCACTTGTTAATACATTTATGACATGCCCATTACTTTGGCTTGTTTATCTTAGAAAATACAAATCTACAACGCTTTATAATAATGAAACAAATAATAATGAAGAAATAGTCACCGATGAAAGGGTCCCACTAATTACATCAGTGCCATCAATTGGGATGCAGTCTTGAAAGAAATTATGAATAGTGATTTGCATTTTCTTTTTTTCCTAGATCTATTAGTGTATGTTTGTCAACTTAGGGCATACCAAAAGAACTGGCGGAAGTTCGGAAATTCCTTATAAAAAGCTTTAAGAAGCATTCTTTCTATATACTCTGGTAGAGAAAAAGATACTCTATTTTTCTATGTTATTTGATAATACATCAACTAATATCATAATGAATTTTCGAAAAAATCTGTTTCGTTTTTATACGTGCTGGTTGTATTAAGACTAATTCTAAAACATATGAGTGAGTATTTTTTGAATGACTTTTATGGGTGGATGTAGATGTGGGGGTGGGTGGGTGTGGGTGTGGGTGTGAAAGAAGACTAAAACAACACCCATACCCACACCCACATCCTCAAGTTAGCGTCATAATGTGACATCTGTTGACGCTAACAAGTAATAAAGCAGACAAGCAAAATTGATATTTAGAACTTTCGAAAAAAGAAAAAGAAAAAGAAATACGCAATTATTTTAATGATTTAATAAAAATGATAAACTCTAATCAACAAAACAAATATAGTTATTTATTTTATCAGTTTCATATTTAATATCAATGTTTTATTAAGACATCTCAGGATCGGACACGTTCATTTAATCATCATTGTCGACATCATCATCTTTCCAAGGTACATTATAATTTATGGCTTTCTCTCTTACAGTCAAATTTTTGGATTGTCGTAAACATCGAAGAATATTTTGACATTTTTCACGATCAATAGAAGCTTGGTTAAATACATAATCCTGAAGAAAATCAAGAACGAATAATGGTCGATTTTTTTCCATAATAAACCATTGAGCTAAATCAAATTTTTCATCAACACTTAAATGTTTAATAAAATGGCAATAATCATCCTTTTGAAGAAAACTTGATAGTTCTATTAATATTCTTTCAAAATAAACTTCAGGTAAATTATCTTGAAGCATTTTTAATCCATCTTCAATATCTTCTTTATTTTGAGCTATTTTCATCAATAATTTTCCAATAAGAGGAGTCAATACTTTATCAAATTGAAGAAAAATTGGAATAAGTGAACGAAAATGAATTTTTTTCTCATTATTAAATTCATTAATCTTAAACATAAGATTTGTTAGTATAGTTTGAATACGACGATAAACTGGTAAATCATGTTGATTATTAATAGCATTTTGTTTTGTATCGATATCATCTCTGTATGACATAATTTTTGTAATAATATCAATAATTATATCTAAGGAAGATCTATTCAGAAAAAAAATAAAATAATTATTCTCGTTATTTGTTTTTTTGGTTCAACTTACATTTTGTTTTGTTTATAAAATAAAATAATTTTTTGAAAAGCATTTGACCATAAAACATTACCATCTTTATCAAATCGAATACATAAATTTTGAGCTTTGCTAATTAATTCATTTGTATGACAATAATCATATTCAAGATACGACCAAGCATACACACGTGCTTCTAATAATGTTGGATGATCTAATATTTTAAATTGTATTTGATTAACAAATGTTTCAAATAAATTTTTCAATGAATATCTCAATTTTGATAATGGCCAACGAGAATCTGCTCGATAACTAGCAAATAAAGTTTGTACTACGGGAAAATATTCATCATATGCAGCTTGTTCAAGAATATTCCAAATTATATCGGAATGTGATTTACCAATAAAATGAAGTAGAATTAAAATAAGACATGCACGAATATCTTGATGAGGATGTCTATCCCATAAAGGTTTTATAACAGTTATTATTAAACTTGAATCATATACATATTGAATTAATAAACGAAGAACTTCTTTATTTGCTGTTATACCTAAATAAACAAATATATCTTATAATAAATTAATTATTATTTAATTTACCAAATTTTTGAAATTGTTCATTACGAATAAATTCAAGATAAGATTTTAAGAAAATTTCATCACTTATTTTAATTGAAATGCTTAACATAGCATTACTAATAAATTTTGCATTTGATGCATTTAATTTTGTTTTTAATAGATCAAAATGTTTTAGGAAATTTTCTGGAGTTAAATCAAACGTAGCTGGTAGACATAGAATTATATCATCAAGTGGATGAATAATAGCAATGCGACTTCGTGGACGAGAGTTTTCATCAGAAGATTTTATTACTAATTGAGAATCTTGGTTTTTTTGAAGCCATTCAAGGGTTTCGTTATATGTTGATGATAGAGAACGAAGAATACGTAATGATTTTAATTTATCTAAATTAGATACGTCTTTATCCTAGAACAAAAACAAAAGCAGACAATTGAAATTTTTTGTTTTATTAAATTGAATCACTCGTAAATAATCGTTTAGAATAATATGAGTTATATGTTGTTGTTGTTTTCCAGTTAATAGATAATAACAACTACTCAATATATTAATATATAATCCAGGTAGTTTAAGATTTTTTGTTTTAGAACTTAACACTGTTGAAAGTTTACATTGTTCATTTGTTAATTTATCTATAGTAAGACATTTATTATCTTGAATTAATTCATCTATTAATTGTTTATATTTTTGAGAATGTAAAGCAATTCGTTGAACATTTGTATTAATAAAAAATATTTTATCAATTTTATTAATTAATTGGTTAACTCGTTCGAATCGAGTTGATTTATTTTTTAAATAAAATGAAATCATCGAAGAATGTTCATCAATTTGAAATGATGATTGAAGTTTTGTTGATGACAAAAGAGATTGAGTGAAAAATGTATTAATAAATGAATCTATTTGTGGTAAATGCCAAGCTTCATCTATATATGATTCCAATGAATTACTTAATTCATCTAACATTGTTTTTGAAATAAGTATTGGAAATAAATCTGTGATGAGAATATCAGCCAATATAGAACATGCTTCTGGATATGATTTACTTAGTGTTGTTCCATCAGGTCTAATATTATCACTCGTTGAAAAACATCTAAATTAAATGAACTTTTATCTGCTCTATTCAATCTTATGAAATACAATATTTTGCAAAAATAATTCACCACTGTTTTTTCCTGCTACAAGATTACTTTCGATAGCCTTTCATACATTCAAGTAATAGTATATTTAGTTGTCTATTAGGAATCTGCATGATGCAGTTTTGAAACAAGTTGTTCATTAATTAGTCTAAGCTTTTAAGTTTGATTATGCCAAAAGCAGCTTCACCAAATCCAATGGAAAAAGTTCATTTGCCAAATTCAAAATGAATTTGTCATTTATTAAATGATGAGAACAGAAAATTTCTGATAGCAATATTAATATATTTGTTTCATCTATGACTAATATTGTTGAGGTCGGAATTCGAGATTTTCTAACCTTTTGTTGAAAATTACGACTTCAGATATTTTCGCAATATCTTTTTCATCACTCATTTTCATCACTCATTTTCAAACTCAATTTCTTGAGGCAACATACAGCTTCCAATCAACATGAAATACCTTAGCTCTTTCTATTATATGTGAGGTCTGAACGGACTGTTTTGCTATTCTTCTTCTTTTTATCCGGCGTATCGTTTTTGCTTCATTTTTTTTTACTTTCATCCTGTAAAAGATAATCTGTCTTTAATATTGCTATTAGAAAGTTTCTGTTATCGGCTTTTAAAAAATGACAAATTCATTCTGAATTCGGCAAATGAACTTTTCCCATTGGGTTTGATGCGACTGCTTTTAGCATAATCAAACTTAAAAGCGTAGGTCAATTAACGAACAACTTGTTTCAAAACTGCATCATGCAGACTCCTAATAGACAACTAAATATACTATTACTTGAATGTATGAAAGACTATCGAAAGTAATCTTGCAGCAGGAAAACACAAGAAAAAAAGTGATGAATTATTTTTTCAAAACCAAAACAAAGTCTAGATACTTTCGTATTTCATTTTATCATCACTCAATACGAGAAGATGCAGCGTGAAAAGCTCTAGACTATATTAAGTATCGCTTGTTTTAGAGTTGTACTTTTTATTTTAAAAATGGACAAAACTCTGAGTTATCAAGTTTAGACATAATGAAAACGAGACTTTTTTTGGTAAAAAGAAAAAAAGAGAATTCGTTTTTTTCTATCTTATCTTTGCATAGTTGTTCTTTGTACATCGTAGAGCTCTTCATTCTTCATCTTCTATTATATTTTTTGTTTTTTCAATACAACATATTATGTGATAATAAAGTGGAATGCAAAAAATCTACATCCATTATGATCTAAATGCTATCAGCTATTTTCATTCTTATCGAAATTTTATTATTATGATATTAGTTTAATAGTGATTAAATAGCATGAAAAGATAGAGCGTCTTTCACTCTATCTTTCCATGGAAAAGAACATTTTTTTCAAGCTGTCTATAAGCAAAAACTGAACATATTCAAAGAATAAAAACTTTAAAATAGGTGAGATTTTGTTTGTTATTTATCAAAAAGAAATATATTTTTGTTTGACTTGTATAAAATAAAATATTCTTACTGTTTAATAATTTTCTTAGCAAATTGTTGAATGATTTCTTTTCGCTGTTTATTTGGATGATGTTCAACAGATCGAAGTAAAAATATTCCATAATTTAGAATAATTTTTAAAGTATATGATGATTGTTGTAAATGATTAATAGCAATATCAATAATAGTTTGAATTGAATTAATATTATTTGGTAGATATTCTAAATTAAATCGCATATTATATGAACTTAATTTACTTAAGAAACTTTCAATAACATTTAATTGTTCATTAGTAAATCTTTTTTCAATCCATTCAAGAACTTTTTTAACATATTGTTCATTTGTTGATATAGCACATTCAAGCAAAAGTGGATAATTTATAATACGTTAATTAACATCTGAACCCGTTTTTTTAAATAAGGATAAAAATTTATCAAAAATTTCTTGTGTCATTAGTTGATAACGAAGAAATGATAAACGTTCTTTATCATCAACTGCTCTATCACGTTCAGATTGTGATAATATATGAATAGAAAGTGGTGTTGTAAATTCTGGATACATTTGAAATAGACGAAGATTCTCTTCATTTCCTTCTTTTAATAATTTTTTTAAGAATAATTCTTTTCCAATATGTTTTTCAATAATAATATCAACTAACTATTTTTTTTCTTTTTTTAATCTATAAAGACTTAATGATTGTTCTGAACTTTGTAAAATATATTGAAATATACCAATTGTATAATTTGATGACCATTTACATGTATCATATAAAACAAGAAATAAACGAACATAATTTTCAATAGAAAATGAACGAGATATTTGAAGTGAACTAAAATCATATCCATCATTGCTCCAGCTTGATGCATATTTCATTTGACCTATATAGAATAAATAAATAAATAATTTTATTATGAATAAAATAAAAAACCTGGTTGATTTGAAGCAATAATTGTTATGATTTGAATCATTTCTTCTGGACATTTTTCAAAAAAATATGTACTGTTGCAATGAATAAAATAAGGTAAAAATCTTTTATGTTTCTCTAATTGATTTAAATATTCAATTGTTAAATTCATCAATGTTTTTGGTTCTTTTTTTGAAATTAATTCAAATGTTTTATATTTTTTGTTAAAATAATTTGAAAATTTTTCATAATCATTTTTGTATTCATTTAAATCAGCTTTCATTAAATGAATGATAATAAGAGGTTGATAACGAATTAATTTAAAATAAAATGCTGATGATAAATTAATTTGTTCAAAACGTTTTAATGACCATCGTGATAAAAGATCAATTATTTGATCGTATTTACAATATGGTACTAAATAGGCATCTATATTATATTGATCATGATTATTTGATTCTGTTAAATGACAAGCAAGATCATAAAAAAATGATGAAGATTTTTTTAAGCAATCAATTCGATGAAGATCTTTTAATATTTGATGTTTCAAACTAAATGAAAATTAAAAAAAAACAAATTTAATTATTTTCGAAACAAAAAAACTTACTATCGAGGAAGACTTTTATCATTGATTGATTCAACAATAAAATTTTGAATTTGTTTTGGATCTTTTTGAAGTAGAATCCAACGTTGACCAGCAGAAGCTCGTTGTTGTGTTGGTAATGAATTGTTTTTAAATATGTCGAATAAATTTTTCTCATTCTTAGTTGATAATGATAAAGAAATCAACATCTTTAAATCATCATAAGATGACTTGGATGATTCTTTTAAATGTTTTTCTATATCATTTTTATCAGTCAATGATAAAATATATTTAAGACGATCTTTCCATGAACCATTTATTTTCAATAATTCATATTGATTTATTGAAGACATTTTTCTTAATTGAAAGTCGAAACAACTAACTAAAAACTAAACACATTCTTTTATATATAAGTAAAAGAATTTCTATGGATTACGAAATATTCTTGAAAGACATTTAGGTTGGCACATCGAGATATTGGTCTCGTTCTTTCTTTCTCAAGAGTAACGATGAATCAGTGCTTGCTTTTAGTTTTTTAATCATAGGGATGGCTAGATTCAGTCAGTATTAGAGGGTTGTAACATTATTTTTCTTGGCGGAATACAGGACAAGTTTTGGATTTTACCATGAAAAAACGAAAATTTTTCAAGATTGTGGAGCTGTAACAACCCCTACAATTCCACTGACGGGCTATCCCTGTTTAATCGTTCTCGATATTTTCTTCGAGCCCAAAAAAAAAAAATTATTTTTAATAAGGAGAAATAAATGTCCTTAGAAAAGAACTCGGTACTTTCGAATCAAACAGATGAATAAGCTCATTAAAATATGTTATTTTTCTCTCAAGGTCAATTCATTCTTTTAAAGAACAGTAAATAAAGAAATTTCAGCAGTTTATTGAAATAAAAACAAAACACTTGTCATTATGATAAATGCTTTTTTTGCTATTAGAATTATAAAAAAAGGAATAGATTCATTATATTGGACAGTTAAAAACAGGGTACTTCTACACTATACACACATCCTCATTGTTTCAACATATATGAGAAAGGAAAGGAAAGGAAAAAAAGTAATTGGGTCATTCTCTCTATCGATTGAAATATTGCGATCAAAGATGACGCAAGTTGAAAGTTATAGAAAACAAATAGAGCGATATTGTTCTAATAGAATAAAAAGAAAATGTTTCAAAGGTCAATTAATTAATTAATAAAAACTGTTGATATAAAAGATATGTTGAAGGGAAAAAATTTCATTCAAACATGGATATTGCATTA
>CAJNOL010004449.1:0-15487 GCA_905250125.1 Rotaria sordida | reverse complement strand
GGACAAAAAATTGCTCATTTTTGCTTGTTAAAAAAACTCTTTTTTTTTATTTTTCTTATTTTATTGATACTCTAGATTTATTGAAAAAGAATTATTTGATATCTATAACATCATCATGTCATCACAAGTTACTAATGTTGTTGGTACATGGAAAATTGTTGATTATTCACAACATCCTGAATGCTTTGGTTGTCAAATTGAAATAAAACATGAAAAAGAAGATGAAAATATGTATCGTCTTCGTGCATGCGTAATTAATGATTTAAATTGTACTTTGCAACATAATTCTACAACTAATCAATGGCAAATGTGTTCATTTAGGACAACAGAAATGGGTGGCTCACCAGAAGATATGAAGAAAGAAGATGTAATCAGTAATTTAATGCGCGATATACAAAAAATGGAAGTTCAAGGTGAACAACAATTAATCATTCAGACAAATAATGGTGAACAAGTTCGATTAGATCGTTTACAGTAACAGGCACCATAATTAATGACAAAGAATATATTTTGTTTTGATTCAGGAGATAAACAATCAGGCAATGACTATTTCTACTATAAAACTTACTTATATTTCTCATCTTTATTCAACTAATACATCTTAACGTTTCAGTTATTAATTTCATAAAGAGAAATACAATATAATTCGATTAAAGTTGAAATAAGCAAGGATGTGGGGTGTGTGTGTGTGTGAATAATTGTCTACACCCACACTTTTGTTCATAACTCTTAATCTATAAGACTCACAAACATTTTGAACAAAGATTTAGAAAGAGTACAATGTAAGCCAATGCTTAAGCATATCCGTCGACTCTTTTATCTACTCAAAAAATGAAGAAAATTTCGCACCAACTGTTATATCGAAAATTTTAATATTTTACGAAAATAATCTAAATTTTCTCTTTAAAGACATGTAAATGAATGATTATTATTCTTTCTGAAGAAATTTTTTAATGTTGTTTTTATTGTATTTTAGAAAACTAGAAATATCATGATGTATTCAAAAGGTTAGGTCTTTTATTTTCAAGTAAAATTTTGCATATTTGAAAAAGCTCGTTAAATTATGGTAGAATAGAAACTACACACAAATATGAACGTCTGAAATAATATACTTATTATTCACATAGAACAGATTCTTTGAATTCAAAAAAACAGCTTTGTAATTTTCAATTGAAATGTAGGACTACACAATGCTTCTTTAACTTAAATGAGATGATGATTAAATTGATGAGTGTGACACAGAGTAAAAAATAAAATGTCGAAACAATCATTTTTTCACGTCTTTTATAAATTGTTCTTGATGTGAGTTTATAATATACGAAAAGAGTAGATAATGGAAAATGGTAAGCATTACAAAAAAAATGAAAAACATAAATGTCTTTTATATTAAATTGATTATTTCAACTTTGTAAAAGAGAAGTTTTTCTTCATCAGCAGATAATGTTGTTTTACGTTCAAATATTGTTCCATTTTGTGTGCATTCACTATTAGATGTTAGTAATTTCACCGATAAATCTTGAATTATTTGTTTATATTCCACAATTATTGATCGATTATTCTTAAAAATTTTTAGGGTGTGGGTGGGTGTGGGTATGTGGGTCGTAGCTAGAACACTGAAACATATTTAACACTAGTTGCTGAGGCATATGATGGGATGGGAGGAAGGAAAAGTCGAAAGAGTGTGGATAAAATACATTCACGCCCACACACCCTTGCGTCCTCTTCAGCCTGTAATTTTTCACTTTCTTGTTAGTGTATGATGCCGGTACTTAGGTTATTTTGAAACTTGTGAATCTCTCAAAGGTCAATAGAGAAGGGTGATGTTAAGCTTGTTTTCATTGTGACTGGCAGGTTCAGATCAAACTTCTACAACTCTATCATATAGCATCAACAACAACGTTTTTTTGCCATCCAAGTAGTGAAAGATTCCGTTCTTCATTTAAAAAAAATTTTATGCATTTATTTTTTTGTGGAAGTAAAAAGGATTGAGTATCTCATCCTCTATTTTTGAGAAGAATTTCCATATGTGGTCAAATAGACAAACATATAGATCTATTACAAAACAAAAGATAAAAGAGACAGAGAAAGAAAAATGTTATTCTTACGTTTTCTTTTTTCCCTATTTATACTCAGTATTCATAAATGAGAAACAAGTAGCTCATTTTGAAAACCAAAAAATTTTCTAACTATAATATGACAAGTAGATACGTCGACGACGAAAGCAACATGAAATGGCTAAATGAACGAATCTTGGATGCGGGCAACGAGCCATACGATTTCTTTTCTGTTATTCAGAATTATGAAAAAGTCCCACTTGTTCCACTCGAAGAAGCTGCCAAACCTATTTCTCATCTCATTGACAATCTTTCAGCTGACATCTAGATTGCTAAAGAAAAATGTAAAAATCCGAAGGATGACCTAACACCAGATGAATCAGCCTCTATCTATCTCTACACAATGGAGTCAGTTTATGCTCTCCTTGACCAAACACCTCGTGACAAACGTCGAAAAGAGCTCATCCCATGGTTCGGCTATATAAAGCTAGTCCTAACGGCTATTTAGCAGTTACCATCGATCAAATACATCGTCTGGCGAGGTGTGAACACTTATCCTGGTGGGGCTTCAGCTCTTGCATAAAATCTCTCACCGTTCTTCAGTCAGAACAGTTCCTTGGAGAAACAGGTCCTAGAACTCACTTTAGCACTGAATGTATTGGGTGTGGATGTGAGTGTGAAGGTCAATGTTCATCATTCCACACTCACACTCGAGTTTTCGACATCAAACAAACTGAACAAATTTTTTCTATACATTCGATCAATGATTTCTTCGACTGTCTTTGAACAGATCAATTCTTCCGTATCAGACAAGAAATTCCATCGACATTGTTCCATGAATTGACAGATATACATTTTCGCTTGATAATAATAAGAACGATGCATAAATTCGTCGACGATGAACGTATTGCTTGAATTTTTTCTCTATATATGTGCGTACTGCATACATAGTTCATAATAACATATTTCCTTCGTCAATTATCATACATAGAGAGGTTGGAAAGGAAAATATGTCGGTCATCGTCTCCTGAGAGAATCATTAGTGTACGTTACATTATTTTTCTTGACTTCATGTACATGTTGAATCCAAAGATTTCCACACCTTAGTAGTAACAACTTAGCTTCTTCCACATCATGAAATGGAGTGTTGAATGGAATAGGCGAAAAAAAGTTAATTGATATACTATCACGATACAAATGCAGATGGTAAGACTTATCGAGGCAAGTTTATTGAATCGTACAAAAATCTTCATCAGCGATTCCACGTTAAATACATCGACTTCATTCTAATTCAAAATTTGGCAAGAACTGAACATTTCTGTAGAAAACGAAACCGTGTGCTAGCTTCTGAATCGAAGAGAGATACTCCTTAAGATTATGTAATGATAGGATGACATCTCGAAAGATTCTTTATTATGGTGTATTTCAGGATGAACTAGAAATTGAAGTTGACAACGAATCGCTTGACACAAGTATATCAACGTCACTTACTTTGGCATCAAGTATATACAGATTGACAACTCTAAATAGTTACTTCTTCATTTCATTCTAGAAAAACGAAAGTGGCCTATGGAACAGATCATCTTTGGTGTTTATCTCACCTTGCCTTTCTTCTTTGAGTACTACATAAGAGTAGCCATGAATGGTCTTGTAAAGGTTGATTTCTGAAACTAATCACTATCAGTTTCTTGTCTTATCATCATGATAGTAGTATTCATTTTTGTTCGGTACCATATCATACTTGTCTTTGTGACATATCCTCTCACTCTGAATTCTATATATTAGTGACCCCAATAAATAAATTCAAATGTATAAGTTATTTTTATTTGCTATTGATTGGTTATAAATTCAAGAGATAGAAAAGGTCGTAGGAACTTGTGAGATTAGATACTAGATCGCAGGTTCACTAAGTAAAAAATCGAGTTGTTCCTCGCAGACTTTATCAGTATTTAGACTATTCGGACAATTAGGTGAGTTTCACTGTCTCTATCTAGCCTTGTTTCCATCAACTGTTCTTGGTTATTTTTAGTTCACCAGTGAAATGGCATTGCAGATAATGGGCCGATATAGTAATCCACCACTAAGTGAAATACCAACAACTGCTGATTTTCGAAATACAATAATGGCCGTAAGTCACTCAAGGCATGCCAATTGATTGACATTATGAATAAAGATTGTAGGTAATTGTGGTTTTTCATTACAGAGTGATGTAGTTTCTTAATTATAGGATCAACAATCGATGACTGTCGATATTGAAGATCCAATTTCTCTTTTTCTGTAACGACATAGTATGTTACTCAAAATAAAACCGTGAAATAAAAGAATAGAAAAGATTCACTTGTCACTTAACAAATCTGAATTGCGTGCTCAAAAATCTATTGCGTTCTTGTAACAACCAAGGTCGTTCGATATGAAATTGATGAATTTGAGGGTGGTATAAGTGTGAAAAGGAGAAGAAAAGATACCCACAATACGGAACAAACTTTGAATCCTAGAAGAAACCAGTCAAATCATAGGGGTTTATGGGAGATTATCAAAAAACAAAATAATTAGAAGATAGACAGAGAACAGAAGAACAGGGGGTGGGTGTCATCTTATCGACACCCACACTTCGAGCGGTTTAATAGGATGCTTAAGAACGCTTCCAGATTTTTTTTCTGGAATTCGAAAAAAAACTTCCGGAATTTTCTGGATTTTTACTTTCACAGCTGGTAATTCTGTTTGTGTCGTTGCTTTCAATTTATCTTTCTTAGGAAGAATCATTGGTTTGCTTTAGCTTATAGCAGATCAATATGTCAATGAGCAACACTATGTCCGAATCTGTTTGACAACTTTTGTGTTGGTTAGTATTGATTCTGGAGAGTGAATCATCCTTGAATAGATAATCGATCAATATGGATTTATACCATAATAGGAAAGGAGGAGTAGCAAATCTCTCGTGCATATTTGTAAACATGTATCATAGCCGCTAGCATTGTTCAACTGCTCAAGAATGTTCTCTAGCTGTCCGATTGGCTGAAACCGGATCAATAAGATTCAGAGAAGAATTCATTGCTTTGATGAAAGTTCAATATGTTTTACCAATGGCTGCTTCTTTCTTTCAGATTCATAATGTGATAAAAAAGAAAAGAAAAAAAACCGAAACGAAACATGATAAAATATCGTAAATACCTTCTTTTATGCAGTCAACGATTATATATTCACTTTTGAGAAGATGTCAGAACTACGAATTGTCTCATCGAGAGGCAGTTGTCAAGGTGGAATGATTCACTACCATATTCACAGTACATTGATCGGGTCTGTTTCTGTCTGCCATTGTCGAATGTGTCAAAAAGCCATGGATCATGTGTTTGGTATATTTGCTACGTTTAAATTTGGCGATATTTTATGGACAAAAGGCATGTCAGACAGATTTTAAAGTTTATCAATAGGTTATCGTTTATTCTGTTCGAATTGTGGTACTCCGTTAGCATTTTTATCTATTGGTCAAACAACAATCGAAATAACAGTTGACAGTCTTGATCATTCAGCGGAACTTGTATCTATGAACCGAACTGGCATTGAAAGTCAAATTAGCTGGATAAAGTCTTTGTCAAAACTACCAGCTAAGACTATGGTTGAATCTGATTCAAACTCGATCAATATCGTCAGTTATCAACATCCTGATCACGATTAATCTTCTGTTAGTGATACTTGATCTATCTCAATATTCACCTTTCTATTTGTCTTCTTAGATCAGTGTGAAATAAAGATTTCCTCAAGAATAAAAGTGAATGTATGAAAATCAACATTATATATCGAACTAGACTCGACCACAGCATAGATCAACAGACAATAATGATCTTGAAAGTATATTTATTTAAACAGAGGTGGCAGCAACATTTCCTTCTGATAGTTATTCTAGAAAATTGTTATATTCACTGAGATGTGAAAGCGACGCCTTTGAAGTTTGAGGACCAAAGAATAGAGCTATTCTATATTGAGATACTAAATCGGCGCTAATTCTTATCTTGATTAATCATATATAAACAGTCTGTAAGAAAAAAAAACCAGCAGAATTATATTTCAGAAAAGCTATAAAATAGAAAGCAATTTTGTGTCTTTTTCTCGGAAGGAATTTGTTTATCTTTTTTCCAATCATAATATCGTAATAATGTGAGTAACCATCCAAGAATATTAAATCCAAATGCAAACGAATGGTAAAAATTTAAATCTCGAGCAAGATGTTTTGAAGGTTTTTCAGCCAGTTGCGATTCTAACGGCATTACGCAGACGAACATCGTGTATACTATACCAAAGAATTGTATAGCTTTTATAATATCGATCACATTACGTCTGATCGTAGCTTTTTTAGTAAACATGTGAATTAAATCACGAAGTGCATCGATCATGGATAATGGTAAAACAATCATTATACATAATTGCCACCATTTTCATATTGGTGCTTGACTTTTGAATATTATATATTCTTGATAAAGTTCGGGTTTCTTCTCTCGTAGCACACACATCGTCAAACTGGAATCAATAAGTTCCACAGTTAAAAAATATGTACCTATGAATAAACCAATGATTAATTGTGATGTAGAAAATGGATTTTTGTATTGATTAACATCGACATCTTTGATACGTTTGATAGTTGATATCTTTTTCAACGACGAATGATATTCTTATAAATCTATGGTGAATAGGAAAGAGAAGTCAACCATAAAAATATATGGATTTCAAACGAATACAATACTAATATCTTGAGTATCTTTAAGACAAGTTAGGAAATTAAAACAAGTGATCACATACTAACATAAGTTGAAAAGATTCACACGACAATAGCAATTACGTAGAAAGATTCCGCTCGACTAGAGACAAAAAAACAATCTGACTATCTCTAAGATGAATCTTCTCACTAACTATTCACATTACATCGAACAACGAAAATGTCAACTTTCACAGTTATCACTATCTGATATCGACACAAATAATAAAGGCTAACAGGGTCTTCATTTTATACTCAAACGCTAGTAATATTATTTTTTGCTTGTTTATTATTCATGTTAAGAGGTATTTTTCATCTTCACTGTATATTACCTTCGTGCTTTGAAGAAATATGGTGAACACTGTTACCTATTTTACTGTGATCGATCGTGTGTATTGATTTAACAGAACGAAAAAATTTCGAAATAACAACATGCTTACTTTATCGAGATCGATGAATTGTTCTCAGTGATATAAATCTACTGGAAAAAAAACAGTCGATACTGGTTGTAAAAAAAATATAGAAAGCATGAGCACTGAAGATATTGTGTAGAGGGATCTAAACTTATCAGTCAGCCTTAAGAATAAGATAGAGATCTACAACTTTCACGATTCGAGAGAGAAATTTTGCTAATCCATAGTTTCACGTATTATTTAACAGTGTTGATTGATGAACAAATATTTAGTCAGTGATCTTCGAAAACATGCAGATAAATCTATGAATGTAGTAGAGAAGTGTTGCTCTAAGAATTATTACTAGAAACGCGTTCTCACGGAGAAGACAGATGTAACAATGGGTCTTGAGCATACATTTTTAGCACTATTCTGAGCATATCAACCGATATTGTCAAATAATTCATGAAACTATAAGTTCACGCAGCCATACTTGGAGATCTTCCTAGACTAAGGTCAAAACTAATTCAGATCATCTGTAGATGATTATATCATCTAGATTCTTTACATTGCTCATTTATATCACTTTCCGTGATATATAGAATTATCTGAATCTCAAACTAACGAATGAAATATCAGATGATGTTTCTGGAACATCTCCGACAATTCTCTTCGTTCTTTGAAATTCGTGGTTAGTCAGTGCAAAAAATATAAGGTTACTGAGTTACTCTCCTTTTTAAAAATCAGCTTGATCTATTCTACCACCATCAAACGATTAATTCTGCGTTCTCATCGGTAGAATAGCACAAGTAGAATATTTTTTTATATCATATACATTTTTTGCTTCAGTAATTCGTATCCCTTCTTTTTCTTCCTTCTGTTCCCTTCACATGTGTACATGGACAGAACAACGTGAGAAAGAAAGAAAAAATATTCTTCTTCGTATACTCTTCTTCTCTTCGTTCTATTCTTGAATCTTCACTCAATTACTTCGTAGACGATCAGTCGAGAGAAGATAGTAAAATGAGTCAGAAAATACAGTATAAATACAAAATACACAATCTTCTTCGAGTATCAAACTAGTAAGTAATGTCATCAGGCCAAGGAAATAGTTCAGCTCATGCGCCTGAAAGTGGAACAGGATTAGATCCTGGTGAACAATATCATGGTGCATCATCAGGAAACAGCTCTAGCATTGATAATGCACTGGAAAGTGGAACCAAAGGTGGTAGTAGTGCAGGTGAACATGTTTCATATTATCTCATCGAAACACCAGTATTAATAAAAAAAATATTTCTTAATGGAAAGATTGATGCTTCATATTACTCAGTAGGAGATGATTGTTATCTATTCATTAATGTTAGAGCATCTCATGACAAATATAGAATATATCTCGTTTGTAGACCATTGATTACTCTAGAGAATACATGAAATCAACATGACGATATTAAATCAAACCACATCATTCGAAGAGTGAGATTATTTGCAACCGATTTTTTTGAAATATCTTATTGTTCTGCAAATATTTCTATTATAATCCCATTTGATTGAACTTCAAATTCTGAAGTTGGATTTTTTTTGTTTCGAACTCTTTAGATGTTGATAATCATGATGAACTCTTCTTTGATCGAAAGTCTTTCATTTCCAATGCAAGAATGATTGTAACGATGTCATGTTTAGTATACATAATAGTTGTTCTTTTTCTTCACTTTTGCTATCACATCAAGAAGATATCTTCCATCTTAATGTTGAGTATCGTTCCATTTATTCTGCAGTCTTATTGAAGACTAATTAGTAATCTCAATGAATAATTCATCTTTCGAATGATGTCTTAAGCTTTGTTGAATTCCCAGTTATTTCTGAATCTTGTTATCTACCATGCCAAAGTTCTTATATCTTATGTATTGTGATATTCTTTTCAACCGCTTTTGATATCAACGAAAGAAAATGTATTCAAATCGCTTATTTAAAGTACTATCGATATCGACAAAAGAAAGAGTATGTTCATCAACATCACACATTAAAAACAAGTGTAAACATATACCTATAAACAAGTGTTTTAGTAGAACATGGATATAATCTAAGATTACAGTAACATTAGTATTTGCATGTTCTTCTCGTACATGAATACCGATTTTAGATCCCCTAGTGTTATTTCCAGTATTCGAATCGATTTGTGCAGATCAATATCAGTAATAACCTTGGAAAACTGTTATGGATTCAATTTCTAGAAGTGTTCATATGTGTTACAAAAGTAATAGAAAAAACGTTCAGACCTCTGTAATTTCTTTTCGAAAATGTTCAATTAGAATGCTCAGCTTTGAATCAGTATTACTTGTTCGGGTGAGTTTTACATGCCACGCAGTAATACTTTCCTCCATTGGTTTGATTTTGTCAATGCAAAAAATGGTATGCATTGAGAAAAGAATTTCTTTTTCTTGGTGATAATAGCTAACATTGTCCAGCAGAGCAAACGAAGTCGATGAATTGATAGTGATTTCAACTCTCACACGGCACTTAAACTAGTTCATATACCACGAATGTCAATGTTGTGTCGTGTGTATGCCTTCTCGCATATCGATTCTCTCGCAGCACTGACACGCCAATACTTACTCCCACACCCGAATTTCGTTCTAAGATCATGGAGAAAGATCACAACTCGAATAAGTTGCATAGCTTCGAAAGCTCCGAACAAGAATAGTTCAAAGAGAAAAAAAATACACAAACATCATAAATGAAAGGCTGCACAAATCAGTAAAGGTATCATCAGTTGTTAAAATCCTATCTTTTGAAAATAGAGAAAGGAGAGAGAATAGGAAAGACTTCAAAAAGATTAATAAATTTTTTGTGACAGCAGAATGCAAAATGAATAACTAAATACATTTCCTGATCGAAGATAAATAAAATAAACTTCTCTGTCTGAATATCATGACTAGTAGCTCGCCGATATCCAGCTTATGGATATTATGACATCTCTGAAAAGTGTCAATAACTATTATTCTACCTTTAGTATCATTTAGTGACTTTTTTCGTATATCAGAAATTTTTTGGTTTTTTCACATACGAACAATTAGCACAACGATAATTCTACGAATAAAATTAATCTTGATTTAGATGACATTTATCATTAATTTTGAGACATTTAAAACTTTCATTTTATGTCAAACAAAAAAAAATTTTAAATATATGACAGAGGATAACTATTCACTTAATTATCTGTTTTCTCGTCTTTGTTTTTGCACATATGTCTTATTAATTCTCTTCATAATATTGCTTATCACTAACTTTGATGTATATTGTTTTTTTTCTTTTTCTCTTTCAATAAGTATATAACAGAATAAATACTAGGCCAGAACCTCTCATCTGGTATACTAATTCTTTTGATACAAAGAAAACGTTTTTTTCATTTAATTTGTATCATATTTCCCTTTTCTAAAAATTAAGAATAATCAGAATTTAAAGATATTGATGAGATCGACTATTCTGGTTTCAAAAATAATCTTCAGTTAAACAATTTGTTTGATTTTATCTCTTGAAATGAGTCTAATCGCTTCTCAAAAATCATCTCATTCTCAATTATCTTTCAATCTTATTTCGTTAAACCTTAAGATAAGTGTTACTATCGAACAGTGCTGAATAAAAGACATATTTGGAATGTTGTTTGACAGCAGTAATCATTTCAACAATAATGTAGGTGAATAGAAAAGTCAATTAAATCTAATATTTGTCTAAGCATTTGCAACAAAAAAGAAAGATACATAAAACATTAGGCTCAGTTCCTTTCTGAGATCCGTTTCTATCTAAAATGATGCCAGATGTGAGTTATCATATAATGGTGCTACATGATATCATGAAAGTGGAAAAAAAATATCAAAAAGGATGCAGGAACAAACTGCTCTTAGTAATATCAACCATCATTTTTGATAGAAACAGAGAGAGATATAAATAACAGATAAAACTCTTTATATTACACTCATTTAGAATCGCTATAGATGATGTTCTTCGTCAAAAATTTTCTCTATTTTATTCTATTACATTTGGTGATTGCTTCACCTCAAATTAATCTTTATCTTACCGATGAGGTAAATGATAATAAGACTGATATTGTATTTCAACATAATTGTCTTTATGTTCCTACTTTTACTGGAAAAGAAAATAATATTCATCAAATTATTTCTTATTGTTTAACTGAATGGTCATCAAAATGGATTATTGAAGAAAATAATCTTGATCAAAAATTTACTTTCAATCAACTTTACAAACAAAATATTACTAGTCAACAATTATATCTTTGGTCAGCACCTATGGATGTAGTTGAACGTTATCAATTCTATTTAAATCATCTTTCAATTTCAAATCAATCATCTTTCATGGCAACACAATTATTCTATAATTGTACATTACCAAGGTTTGGTCCATTATGTCAATATTCATTGGATACTTACATATCTCCTAATTCATCATTATATGAAATTATTTACGATTTTTATCAACATGAATATAATCCTATAAATTTGACATGTTATACTCATTTAGAATGCAATCGAGGTCCTTCATCAATATGTCTTGATTGGACTGAAATTTGTGATGGAACTCTTGATTGTCAGAATGGGGTTGATGAAGAATTTTGTGGGCAACTTCACTTTAGTGACTGTGAAGAAAATGAATATCAATGTGCTAATGGACAATGTGTATCCAAAATATTTTTACGTGACAATCGTAATACTTTCGAATGTCTTGATCGAACAGATGAAATTCGGAAGAATATGAAGAGGAATAGTCCTTTAGTTTTCGAGTTTCGTAGTGAACCGACATTTGCTACTGAAGATATCGCATGCCCACAGCACCATGACCAAATCCATATGAAATTGACAAGTTCATGTGTGTCAAAACGCGTTAAAATACTCGAGAAGTTACTGTTAAATGACAAACCAATTGAAGTATCTGATGATTGCTGGATAGCAGTTAAATGTCAGTCAGGCATTTATGATCGACTCGATCCAAGATGTATTATTCATTGTTCCAAAAGAACATGTAAAGAAATAATCAATCAGACCTGTCTAGATATGCTACCCGTACCAGCAGGCACAATGGTCTTTGGTCATATATTCTTTATCTATACTAAAGAAGATTTGATTAAGTCCAATGCTCGATCAATATCACCTAGTTATGTATGCTACAATGATCAACTTTGTGATAAATTCTATCCAAATAAATCATTAATTTCATTTAATAATGCTACATGTCGTCGTCCTGCAGATTTTCCATTACAATTTAAATTATTCGCGTTCGCCAGAGGTAATTGGTTCAGTATGTATGTCTTACCACTATATCAAGATCTTTCCCACTGCAACAAAATTCACTATAATGAATCTGCAAATTGTAACAATTTAACCATGTATAAATGTATTAATTCATCAATGTGTATCTCAAAACATCGACTTTGTGACACCATCACAGATTGTAAATACAAAGACGATGAAGAGTGCGCTCAAATCAATGGTTCTTGTTTATTATATGGATTAGATGATCTTTTTAAATGTACGACAACAAATATCTGTATTTCTCCAGCACTGGTCAAAGATGAATGGTGCCAGTGTGGACTTGATCAATATACCTTTTGTGATGATGAAGATCTAAACGATCTTTATATTAGAAAACATATATCATTTGGAACTATTTGTGATGGTTTTACAGAATTAATACCTGTTACTATTGATGGACGAAGTGAAACAGATGAAACAGAATGTGAATATTGGCAATGTAATAATACTTATACACGATGTGATGGGTTTTGGAATTGTTTTAATGGAGCTGATGAAGTTGATTGTTATTCATCATCATTATCATTTAATTGTCCATATCAATATTATCACATTTGTGTTTCACCTCATACACATCAATTTATGTGTTTACCTCTTGGAAAAGCGCATGATGATAATATTGATTGTATTGGTGGTACTGATGAACCTAAACTATGTCGATCAAATGATTATCGATCTAGCGACAAAAATTTTCGGTGCATCAATGACACAGACAAACTTTGTATTAAACCCGAAGACTTGTGTTATCAAAGTCATTGCCAAGATAGAACTGATATACAATTTTGTGATAACCCTCGAGATATCCCCATACACTCTACTATTTGTGATGAACAGTATGAAAGTGTTCGTTCTGAAGTTGAAAATTTCTTTTGTGCACGCCAATTCGATACCAATAAACCGACAGTGGTACATTTTTCACTTGGTAAATCAACGAACTCAACTAATCAAATAACTCAACAACATACAAATGAAATGATCTTACATTCATCCATCAGACAAACAACTATCCAACAATACCAGCAACGTTGTCATCGTGGTCTTCCATTACGAATTTGGTTAAATATTGATAAAAACTTGCCTATTGCCGCATGTCTTTGTCCACCTTGTTTTTATGGTAATATGTGTCAATATCAAAATCAACGTGTTAGTCTTACATTACGATTTCAAACATTTTCTGATTCTCGACGAACATTATTTGCATTAATTATTTTACTTATGGATGATAGTAATGAAAGAATTATTCATTCATATCAACAACTTACTTATATTTATATTCGAGATTGTCAAACAAAATTTAATATTTATTTACTTTATTCAACTAGACCAAAAAATTTAACAAAAAATTATTTTATTCATATTGATATTTATGAAAAGATTTCATTTACATATCGAAAAAGTTTTTTAATTCCACTTAAATATCCATTTTTACCCGTACATCGTGTTGCTGTTCAACTTAACATTCCATATACAAATGATAGGAAAGAAAATTGTTTAAATCAACCATGTATACATGGTCAATGTATTAAATATTCAAATGATAATAATTTTTGTCAATGTCATCGTGAATGGACAGGAAAATATTGTACTATTCCATATAGATGTACATGTTCATCTGATTCATTATGTATTGGTATATCATCAAATAATCGATCGATTTGTATTTGTCCACTTCATAAATGGGGTTCTCAATGTTTACTTCATAATACAATATGTTATTCGAATCAAAATGCTACTTGTCAGAATAATGGTAAATGCATACCTATTGATGAAAATATTATATCTGATAAACCATTTATATGTATCTGTCCGAAAGGATTTAGTGGAGAAAGATGTGAAATAGTTGATAATAAAATAATTTTATTATTTCATAAAGATATCATTTTACCACAAACAATGTTTGTTCATTTTATTCGAGCGATTGATAATGGTCCACATGAAAATGGTTCTACTTTCAAAACTATTCTTGCTGATCAAAAATTAGTTACTATTCAATGGCCACATCCATTTCATGTCGCTTTTCTTGATTTTTTCAATAATAACTACTATTTAATTATTGTTCAAAATAAATACAATTCATCGACAAGAATTATTCGAACAATTACTCCATTAGATCATTGTAAACATATAAGTGAAATATTGAATGAAACTATCATGAAACTTCATCCTCTTCGCCGTATCAAATATTATCAATTACCATGTCAAAAACGTTCACCACTTTTATCTTGTTTCTATGATGATAATCATTTTTGTTTCTGTAATGATTATGATCATCAACGTTTGACTAATTGTTTTGAATTTAATCATGGAATTGCACAAAATTGTTTTGGTCAAAGTAATTGTGAAAATGGTGCACATTGTTTACAAGACAAAGCAACTTGTCCACAAATATCAATATGTGTTTGTCCAAAATGTTTTTATGGAGCAAGATGTCAATTTACTTCAAATTTATTTGATCTTTCACTCGATGCTATCTTAGGTTATTATATTCAACCACATATAAATATTAAATATCAACCATCTATTGTACAAGTCAGTGTGACATTGACAATAATCATTATCATAGGTGGAATTACTGATAGTGTTCTATCGATAATCACATTTAGAAATAAAGAATCACGCAAAACTGGTTGTGGTCTCTATTTGTTGACTTCGTCAATTATTACTTTACTCATTATGATTATTTTTGCATTGAAGTTTTGGATACTTATCATTGCACAAATAACATACATGACAAATCAATCATTTTTAAAGTTTCAATGTATTTCTATAGATTTTCTTCTACGAATTGGTCTTAGTATGGATCAATGGTTAAATGCGTGTGTAGCTATAGAAAGAACAATTACCACAATAAAAGGAACTAGATTTGATAAAAACAAGAGCAAACAAATAGCTAAATATATTATTCTTATTCTTCTCTTTGTGACTACTAGCACAACTATTCATGATCCTATTCATCGACGTCTACTA
>CAJNOL010004448.1:0-15496 GCA_905250125.1 Rotaria sordida | reverse complement strand
CACCCGCCACCCCACACCCACACCCACACCCACCCACACCCACACCCACCCACACCCTAAGCTCACTCGCGTAGATTTTTTTGTTAAGATCTTGTCGGCATTTGAATGATTTCTAATTGGGAAAATTTCGATGTCTTGGTATGATTTTTGTAGGATTCTCTAAGCAGAAAAGAAGAGAAATAGGGGCATACAATGTTGATCTCTAGATCTTCGGTTCATAAGCTGATTAGTTTACCGTTGTGGGCTGTACCGAGTTATTTAATTTAATTTAAACCTTCGATATCTTGTCTTCTCTATAAACTATTAATTATTACTTGAACTTCATATAAACAAATTATTCCTAGAAAAATTCGAAAAATTTAATGTTAAACTTAATATATTGATTACTTATCTTCAAATTTTACAATGAATAGTTGATTTCAATTTGAATAAAGCAGTATTTTTCTGATTTTTTCGAAACGAATAAATTGAAACCAGTGCGATTTTTACTCGAGGACTCGTCTTTTATTAAAAACGTTTTTGTAAAGACAGTTAATGCAACACTTAATCTAATACTCAAGTATCCATTTCAATGGATTTTCAAGTTTCATGTGAAAATAAAATTCATATCATAACTGAATTCTATGCTATGAATGTCATATCATATAGAATAGAAATTTTTAAAAACGTTGATGAAAAATCTTCTAAAATTCTTCCAAACTCGATTCCTGTCAGAGTCGAAACAAAATCGAGTAAAATTTTGAGTTGCTTTTCAGAGTTTTTCTGTTGATATTTGACTTAAGATGCACAATGTAATTTTTTGGAATTCAGATACTTAAAAATATTCAAAAAATCTTAAATACGTACTGGTCCCAATTTTTCTGGAATGATTTCATAATTTTTTTCAAAACCTTTAACTACATTTGTCATAAATCGTGTTAGAACCCTCAAGATATTCACAAACACATGATATACAAATAACATATATTACGATCTTACTCAAGTATTTTCATTCATTCGGAATAAGACTTGAGCTGAACTAAACCAATCACATTCATATGATAAATCAATAAATCGATACCATATTTTTATTCAAATATTTTGTTCGACTTGACATAAAATTTGAGTAGAATGGAATTATTCACAAACATATAATAGACAAATACCAGATATCATGATTTTACTCAAATGCTTAGTTCAATTTGAAACCAAAACTGAGCAGAATTAAACTATTTGCAATCATATGATAAATGAATAACAGATACGATCCTTATAGTCAAATATTTTATTCGATTTCAAACAATATTTTAGTAGAATTAAGATACTTATGAATGCATGATACATAATAGAAAGGTTTAGTATAAATATTTCAGTAGTTTAAAACTGAGAAATTATGTTGAGAATATCAACGTGAATTACCGTGAAAAGAAATGGATGTGAACTCCTATTTATATTCTGATGTTTTGCTTATAAGGATATTAGTAAACAAATCTTTTCTAATCGACGTGACTTGATGAAAAAGGTACGGATTCTTTAGAGTTTGACATTCCTTTCACGTTGTTGATTGCTTGCAATGGATATACAGTTTACAATTAACATTATTGAAATAAAAAGCAAACAGATTATCAATTTTCTTATGTCCATCGTGTTATGGTTGATCGTATATACTCAGAAAAACTGAGTGTAGGAAAGAGAAAACACGAAAAAAAAGTTTTTTTTTTACTGAGACAACTCAGTCAACATGCATTCGATCGATTAGAATGAAAATGTAAAAAAAGTATTTTCTGCAATTGTATAATGAGAAATTGTTTTTTCATTCAATAGAAAATCATATTTTTCTTGCTTCTTTTCTATTCATGCGACAATACAAAAAAAGATCATTGATCATATCGAAACGTACAAATATACAACTTTTGTTTTTTCTTTTCATGAAAACATCTACACACATTTTATATTGATGAAGTAATTGTATCTTATTTAATTGAACAATATGATTTTGATACACAACATTTAACAACGAAAGAAATACCTTCAAAAATGATCTGACCTGTTGTTAGTATATAGAGTATTATTTTGCTAAAATTAGTATTAATTGTTAATACTACTATCTGTATAACTTATTTTGAACAGAGCTAAATTTAAACTTTGCATTATTTTCTTCAATTGTAGCATGTGGAGCCGATTAGAATTTGAACGTTGAACTGTGTTTGAATTTAGAGAATTATTTTATTTTATTGATTATTCACATATACATGATAAATAAGAAAAACAACAGCAATAACAAATAATCAGATAATTTTTATTTTCACTTGAGTTCGTTCGTCGAATACTTCATAATTCTTAATTCACAACATTGCTTATATTTATAGATGGTGTTGGAATTATCCCTGATTTTGAGATGATATTGGCTTCTGCCAATATTTCAAATACTCGTTGTGTTGTTTCTTTTGAATTGCATAATGGTTTATTACAAGAGAATTTCATGAATATAGACGACGGTAGCAATTCAGAGAATTCTAAAGCATACGGTCTACGGTGTGATTTTGTTTGAAAACACGTGAAATCAATTTTGTGCACATTATAAAGTTTAAATATTTTCACACTTATACGACAAACTCCATTGGGACAAGCAACCGACCGATCTGATGAATCTAAACATACCAAATCAGCAGCAACAGATGTTGAAGAATATAATAGATCAGACAATGTTTCCCATAGTGACATAGGAACAAACGAAGAAACTAAATATAAAAACGATAACAAAATAATTGTTAGTTAGCATCGAATTTTTGAAAGTTTAAAAAAATCGATAGTTTGATACTGAACAAGTTTGAGCACAATGTAAGTGCGATATTTCAGTCAAGCATTATACTTTTGTGCAAAAGATTGGACAGTAATGCAGGCAATCTGTTCAACAAAAACTTGACTCACTTTTTTCATTGAAGACTTCCACGTGATGAAGCGAACAATTTGATGATTCCGAGCAGTCAACAACCATTGCGTGTTTTACATAAAATTTATTAAATGAAATGGATAAAATTTCGCCTACTGAGTCATTAAGATCATCTAAATCACTTAAGCGAGCTGAACTAGCAAGGAAGGTAGGAATGATTTTTTGCCCTTGGTTTGTATAGGTCACAGAAAGTCCACCATGACATTGGTCACTCTCTTGCATCTCACAATCATACATATGCTCTGCTAGATCGCTGGTTATGTTGTCATAAGGATAAGTCTTGCACGAAAGACATGAGATTGTTGAATTGCTGGATTTTACAGTAGCGGAACAAAGCACGACCAGCAGAGAAACGGCAACATCGATGATAGTCTTCATTGAAGGCGTCAAAATATCTGAATAAAAGAATAGGATCTTTTTTTTAAACAAGTAGACAATGTAATGATGAATTCTTGTATATGAACTATAGATGTCATAATTTAAACAAAAATACCTAGACGAAACTTGACGAGAGAATGATTTTGATAAAAATGGCGTTGTGCATAGTTTAGGTATATTCTGACAAGTTATTTCGATTCAAATGCAGAAATAGCATCGAAGCTGACAATAGCTAAACAAAAAAGATGGTGACGGGTCAAGCGGTCAAAATTGTATATGAAATGGACAAAAAATAGGTGCGACTGTGTAACTAAGCGAATATAACTGTACCAATGATCGGGTCACGCTATAAAATGACCGCTTCACCTTTGACCCGCTTAATGATAAATGATGACTATTTGTTCGCCTTTCCTATAGCCTTACTTTGTTTTGTTTTATCTCTCCTCTCGCTTGCAGATATATAAAGGAGAAGAAAAAGACAAGGAAATAGTTGATATATATGAACTCGTAGACAGAAGCAATATTTCCTTTGTAATATTGAATTAGTACTGGAATAAACTCAAATAGTAGCAATAGAAATATTATGTGAACCTTTTCTATTCTTTGTAAAGCCATGTTCATAGAAAGCATATCCACGGAAAAGTATTCATAGACAGAAATGAGTAAGAATGCGTTTTTGTAAATTTGGAACGCAGTTTACAGTCCCAGAACGCGTTGTTTGAAGAAATTGAAGAGTTGAAACGCGTTTGAACGCGTATTTGCCGATAAGAAACGCGTTTCTTACGATGATCAGCGCGTTAGTACCGAATGAGTTTCAAATCCATTAGAACGCTCTTTCTGAAAGCTCGTTGCAACTCATTCAAGAATATTTCGTTCATGTAATCAAAGGGCGTTCATCTTCAGAACGTATCAAAACGTTTAAAAAAGAACGCGTTCGCACAGTTCAAGAACACGTTTCTTTTGTTCAGTGTTAGCACGTTCATAATCGACTTCAATTGATTTTTGAATATGGAGCGAGGTGAACGAATTGATCTAGGTGTAACTTGAATAAATAATGAATTTCAGTGTTTGTGAGCTGATCGAGACAAGATAGTAGAATAACTTCCGCTACTGTGAATCTAATGGATATTTTACAGGACAAATAAAAATTCAGCAAAATTCAACAATTACTAAAGAATAATTGAAAATTAATTTTCTACTTCCAGAGAGTTTTAAATATTTCTGCACAAAAAACTTGAATTTCAATTTGTTCTAGGAAAATTTAAAATTTTTCTCGATTCTAATTTTCTCGAAAAAAATATATAGAACAGCCTTATTATCCGTTTAATTCACTATTCATAACAATAATAATCTTAAAAAAAACGAAACACGAAAGTGAAAACTAAAGAGCGAATAGCAGCAACGCAAACAAAAAGTAGAACAACTATAAAAAAGAAAGAAACTTCTTTTGAAAGTGTAGAGATAAATAGGTTGGGTCATTATTTCGGTAATTGAATGTCTTGTAAAGCAACTATAGTTTACAGGAAAATTTTTACTTGACGTATTTTGTGTTACTTGAATCAGACTAACGGACATGTGGGGGTCTCACATTTTCGCTTCAGAAGTGCTGTCAGGCAAGCTTTTTTGAGAGAATGTTTTTATTTTCCAGGCACTTGAAAAATGAAAAAATGGCATGACTTTCGTGAATTTTACAGCAAAAACATGAAAAAATGGCATTTATGATGATGAAACGGACATTATTTTTTATGTTTTTCAATTTTATCAATGAAAATAAGTATTTTTATAGAAGACATTGCATGAATTTGATTTTTAATCAAAGTTATGGCGTTATTTTAATGAAAGTATCCTTTGTCATCGATGAAATTGAAAACCATAAAAAGCAATGTCCATTCCATCATTTTAATGGTATTCTTTTTATTTTTTTATTCCCTGGGTTATATCCGTCCTCTAATCTTGACTTTTTTTATATTCATAAAATACAAATTGCAAAACTTTCGATCTATTGTAATTATTGAAAAAAAATATATTGCAAAATTTATAGTAGTGTCTTTCTCACATTTACTAATCGCGCTTGTATTTGAAATCGACTTCGATATCTATTTCTACTCTACGTGCAAAGCTCGTGTAGGAACGCTAAACACATCAGTTTTTTTTACATTGAAGTAGAAAATTTAGCATTTCAGCAATACGTAAGTTTGGTCTAATAGTATGATCACTGCTTCGAAATTACAAGTTCATCTGATCGAATCCACACTATAGTAATAAGAAAAGCTACTTGGAACGCGTTCTATGAAAACGAAAGTAGACTGTTAGACGAGCGAGTTCTCGAAGACTTTGTACGAATCAGCGAAGAGACGCGTTCAAGGCCATGATAGACTTGAACGTTGATTGCTATTTTTTCTTCAAAAAATACTAATGCATTCTTATTTGGAAAAACGCGTTCTTCTGAGACGCGATCAGCAGTGTCCAAGGACTGAGGTTTGGAAATTCTCTCAATTCCTAAAAACACCAGCTAAAAGTGACGAATCTCCCGAGGAACTGAGAACTGACCCTCAAACACCTCACAAAACCTTGTCAGTTTCTCCATCGATTCCTCCTGATGAATAAATCTCAATTGAATATGACACCAGTTCCGAACCTCGATAACTTCTCATTTCCTCAACTCCTCCCCGTGGAAATCGACCACTGACAATCCCTCAGACAAGGACCCGAGCAAATAACTACTACTGCTCGTCAATATCCATCGGAGAACCTGACACTGACATTAGCCATCATGATTTAAATCCCATAGTAAGGATCCTGACTAGGAGAATTGCCAAAAACACCTAAGGACACGCCGAAGAACTGAGGAATTATGACAGTTCTGCTGACAGTTCCTAGGAATCGAGGTAGACACCTAGAAGATATCTACCGTCAGTTTCCTGGCCTTTTTTCGCTATCTGGGATAGTTATTCCCTAAACTGAAGGGATATGGTCTAGAAACCGTAATTCACCTGTGTCTGTCTGTCCGTCTGTCTGTAACAAAGACGTGGCACAAATGTCCATTTTTATGGTACAAATGACCATATCTGTGGCATATATGACCATTTCTATGACGCAAGTGACCATTTTGGTGGCACAAATGACCATTTTTATGGCACAAATGACCATTTCTATGGCATAAATGACCATTTTCGTGCTACAAATGACCGTTTCCATGGCACAAATGTCCATTTCTGTGGCGCAAATGGCCATTTTTATGGCATAAATGACCATTTCCGTGGCACAAATGACCATTTCTGTGACACAAACGACCATTTTTATGGCACAAATGACCAGGGTGTGGGGTGTGGATGTGAGTGTGTGAATCTCTACCCACACCCACACCCACACCCCACACACCCGCACCCACACCCTTTCAAGATATTTCAAACTGAATATAAAATTTGAAATCAAGACTTTGCTATTCTGATTTTCAGTGACTTAAACAAAGTTTCTATTAAGAGTATATTTGTGGATATATTATTTCAATATCACATTCCATTCGATACATCATTATTTACATTGTTTATTTCTATCATTTCTCTCTGACTTGTCTATTTGAAGAAAGAGTGAGGAAGATTTATTTTCCGATTTTTATTTAAATCTCATGGCTATAATTGAAAAATGTTAGTTTTGTGCCAATTACGAACTTCATCATCGATTTTCATCATAAAAGTGAGTATGACTGCTAATGTTTTTCTGTATTAGTAATATTCATCAATGATTTAAACAACAAGACTTTGATCAACAGTGCATATTTGTAAGAAATTGAAAGAAGAGTAAACCCTATAAGCTACTTCACATCATTGCAATTGCCAATTTTACTTCAAAAATGATAATGTTATTTGCTTTCTTATAATAAAAGAATATTATCGATCGTATTTCAGTCTTATATCCGTATCGCTTAAGATGTGAATCAAGCAAGGGATTAAAAACCAAGTACAAAATTTACTTGAAAATCGAACACCAACTCAAAGCATATCTGATCTCTTAAATTTAATTCGTTTTGTCTCAGAACGAAGTTAAAAATTCGAAGATCCTCTACATTTTAAAAACTAACGATCTATGTATCGTTACGGTAGAAGAACAATGAGATTCATCGTTTGCATCTCCGCTGTAAAGCTTTTCCATTGGTTATCATCCAAAAATTATTTTAGACTGGAGATCTTTCAATAGGAAAATCAAAGATTCGAGCATATCATTAAAGAAAAAAAAAGAACTCCATTCATTTTGCTTAAACTTGATTTGATTATGATGAATAGTATATAGGTAATCAATAGAAGAATAGTTACTATTATTAGAGAAAGGAATTAAACCATTGTTTATCTTGTTTGTTTGCTAAATGGACAACACGAAATTCATTATAATGTTTGTTTTGTTTCACTTTAAATTTCTTTTTTCTTCTAAAATTAAAACACAAAAAAAGAAATTTTTAGAACTACATCAATAAAGTCAAGCCTTCTTCTTGAAATGTTAATCAATGTTCATCTGCATCATAATGATCATTAATTTCAGCATGAACATGGTGATGAAAAGAAGAAAGATCAGTGATGATTTTTTGTAAAAAAAATAAATAGTTTTTAAAATTCCTATTAGAATATTTATTAAATTCAATCCCATGGATGGGAAGGACCGTTTGACTAGAAATGATCTACTATTTAGACAAACACCGCATATGAACTTTGTCTAAGAAATCTTAAGCATAGTATACTAGAAAACATAATTTTATGCTTTTTGGACGAGTATTGTTTAAATTTTGATCAGAATAATTAGAATTTTAATCAAAACTAATATCATGTTTGGAGTTAGTAATAAAATGTCAACTTATTCATTCATGGATGTTCAAAATATTTTTATGAACTTATTTTTATTGTTGAAAAAGTTTTCTCTAGTTCCTCATAGGATTTATTTGAATGTTAATTCTACTAAAATCTCATATGAACAATGAAGTCTTCATTCAAACCTTGAAAAAATAATGTTAGAACTAACAACTATGAATAAATATCTAATAAAAATAGTGTCGTGCTGAAACTTTCTTTTTTTGGTTAAACTTAACAGAAACTAGAGTTACATTTTTTAAAGAAAGAACAGTGTTCATAAATCTAGCATAAATTTACTGGAATTAGTCAGTTTCTGATGCTTAATTCAAGTATGATATCCAATCATACGCTAATAAAGACTCGACAACAAGCACAGATTTATATTCTTAGAATTTCTTAGTTTCAAAGATTCATCATTATGTAAATTATGAAAACTGTTATCGATTAGTAAATAAATACTTACTAGAATAGAATCGCTCATGTGCTCATCAACAATCAAATCGCTTCTCTTAGGTTTTTAGCGTTTTGTCTCGTGTGATTACGAATATGGCCACATCTGCTTCACTATTCATGAAGGCAATACAGGTCTCTGATCGGCGGGTTGTGGGAGGTGGGTGTAGGTGTGACTCGTTATTACTACATTTACACCTACACCCACACTCAAATCGGATGAAAAATACCAAAGTTCGTTTCTGAATGGGGGGGGGGGGGGGGCCTTAAACTGGTAATTTCATTTTTTAACTAATGAGTGATGCAGTCTGGTATATATAGAAATAATGAGTCATCATTTTTATGTTCTTTTCTCATGACATCATTGACATTAAAAGAACGAAAAATATTTTTCAGAACAACAAATTTTTGTTTTCATTTGATCAATCAAATACAAAAGCTTGATATTATACGAAATTGTTCGAAGTATATTTTTATCGGTCGAGAAAACTTGTGAGAAATTAAGAAGAACTGCAAAAGAATGAAAAGATTGAAGATGTTGATATTTTATTCGTGTAATATAATGTAAAAGAAACAAATATCCTAATATCACCAAGTAGGAGTTGCTTCGTTACATTTTTTGTAGTTTTACTGTTTTTAATTCGATAAATTTATTCTACCATGTTAGCAAATAGTATAGTGTTAAGTTTAACTATCTGATTTTATTTGTCATGAAGAAATCGAGAGAGAATTGTTTTTTTTTGTTATGTTCTATTTTCAATACTTGAAAAAAAAAGAAACTAAAACAGTACTGCTACTTCAAACATGTGACTTTGTTATTTTTTTTTACAGGTAAGCAGAAACGAAAAAAGGCAAAAATATTTTACCTGTATATTTATATAAGTATATGCTTATATAATCCTTGCTTTCATTCGTAATCAAATATATCAAGCACGATAACCATCTTTAACATGAATCAATTGCCAAATAGTCTCTTTTCCTTGAATGTGTTCGATGGATACGTTGGTCGGACAGGTTCACATGAAGAAAAAGCGCTTGAAAGTATAGATGATCTTGTTACATGGTTAGATCAACAACCACCATTAGGAACACAACTGAATGATCCTCTAACAACGTTCCTTGGAGATGCTTCAATGTCGCTATCAACATTGCTCCACATTGATCGTCTAACAGACCAGCCAGAATTTGATTCCATCGCAGTTGATCTTCAGGTTGAAACGCAATTTGCTGAATATCAACAGAGAAATCAGGACCCAATCATTGGCATAGATTTTGAAGAAAACCTTTATCCAGATGTTACTTTTGGATCAACTGTAACAAACCACATGATACCTGATATTAATGCACAACTTACATTCGATTATGATCCATCAACTTTGCCAGTTTCCACAAAAAAATCGCGAAAGAAATGTCAAGATCGAAAATCAACTGAATTGGGATATATAAATCTAGATGAATGGTTTTTTATAGATGAATCCAGTGGACAACGATGTCGACCAAAATTATTACATCAATTTTTTCGACGATTGCTGGATAATAAAGATTATGTTCATATTGCTGCGTATGTTGACAAAAAGCAAGGCATTTTTAAACTCTATGATGGAGAAGCTGTCGCCAAAGTATGGCAGATTGTCAAGGGTCGCAAGTCCAAATCAGGTATATTCATTCGATTTTTATGCATCAGTAATTCAAAACTCTATTATCATTTTGTTTTCTTTTTCAAGTGATGACTTACGATTCATTAGCTCGAGGCATCCGTTATTGCTATAAGCAGAAAAGTCTTCTTAAAAATCCTAATCATTTTACTTTTCAATTTGGTCCAGCATCAGGTTTTGGAACATCATGGTTACCTGCTTAGTGGTAAACATTCATCGCCACTAATCATCTATTTTAGATCTAATCGAATCAATATATTTTACTGCGACTTTTTCATTACTACCGGTTCGTTCTTACGCCTGTGGCTTTCTTCTGTAAATAAAATAGGTACAGTATAGCACACAATTACACATCGTCATCACTAAATGATAGGTCGATAAGATACACTCCTAGACATCGCATAAGTTTATCAAGAAGAATAGAAAGCAATTATTTTCCAGAGCTTCGAAAGAAAAAAATAGTCTGTTTGTTCAATAATGGGTCGTTCTTTTTTATGTTTCTTGGTATTATTATGGTTTTTAATAAACGTAGTCCTACTGAGATAGCTAAAACAATCCAAACATTTGATTTGAAATCAACTTCAATTGAATTCATTCAATATTTAATACAATAATATATACCTAACGATTCACATGTAAAATTTATGACAGCCGATACATATTCATCATCGTCGATATTTGTTCAAGAATTTTATAAGAAGTGATACAAATTTTTAGATTTTATCATCATATTAAAAATGAGTTCTATATAAATTTTGTTTTGATTCTTTTGCAGAATTTCAATCTCTTATTGTTGTGACGATTAAGGTAAAGGTAAACGAAATGAAAAACTAGACGTAACTAGAATCAGTTATTCGTGATCTAGAGAAGAACAAATGCAATAAAAAATGTAATCAGCTCGTTCTTTTCTCACAAAGAATCTTTTCTTCTTCTCCATAGCAGAAAGTGTTCACATTTTCTTTTAGATATGACTCATTCATGAAACAAGAAAATTTTAATACATAATAGTTGTTGCAGTTAATTTTTAGCCGATTGACAATTCGTTGCGTAAGGATTTAGTAAATATTGAAATTACTATTACGTCATATAAATGACCGCACGGTAATTTTAATTGAGAAAAGCATGAGATTTATTGACAATATTCTATTTATGTATTAAAAAACAATCTATTAATCAAGCCAAAAATAAACCAATGCATAATATGTATGCACAAGAATGATTTTAACAGTGCAAAGAAGCCAGGAGACATGTACAACGGACGTGCAAGTAGTATAGAAGTGATAGATATGTTCGTCTGGATACTTACTAGGAGCATTATTGATTATCGCTTCACTCCGTCTTTCAAGATTAGTTTACTTGAAAGGACATCTGAGAATATAATACAGACTGAAGGTATCGCTAGAATTGAAACATAGCCTTAAAATTCTTGAAGATTATATTACGTAGGCAAAGTTATCTTTCTCGACTAATTAATAAATATTATTAGATTTAGTAGCATAGCAGTTGAGTCTTCGTTGCCTAATCAAAAGTATTATCAAACGAAGTTTTACTCTTTCCCTTTCAACTTATCTAGAATTTATTTGGCAAACAGTAATGGTTGTGTTTAATTGGTTTTCGATCTTTTTCAAGGAAAAAACAGAAAGTCCGTTCCATCAGGTTGCTTATGAGATAGAACTATTAACCACGATATTTTCCACTATGAAGCTCATCGGATTTAAATGGAAGTCTCGATGAGAGTAGAAAAAACAGAGAATGGTTACATCGATGAATTTCAAGCATGAATTCATGCTCGTCCTATTGACAATCTGATCTATATCAAGTTATATTATGAAAATCGAAGCAATAGAATTTCGATCTGTGATATCGCCCAGACATACATAGGTCACATGAATTCTCACATAATCTGAAACTTTCGAGTGAAACGAAAATCCTTTTATAGAATTATTGAGTTTTCAATGAAATTCATTTTTGTAGAATAGTGATAACAAGCGAATGTTTCACAGACAGCAAACATGTCGGGAACTAAAAGTTCATTTTAGTCGAGATTTCCATGTTCTGCTAACTATTATGACATCTATTAGCCGGATTACACGTGTCAAAAATTTACTGAAATAGTCATTATCGGACTTCAGAGATCTATGTATCATTTGAGAACGTCAGTTTTAGATGTGATCTTGGACTTGAACACAGTCACCAAGTGATTTATGAACCGCTCAGATTGTACACAAGAGCAGAAGGTAAATTTGATGATACTCGAACCATTGGATTTCAAATCGGCACAACCAAACACAAAATTACATAGTAAACTAGAAGGAAAATTATAATATTTATTGTGACTTCGATGTTTCATACAGCTTGATTACGTTATTTTTGATAGTTTTGTGCAGTTTCTTGTATTTATGTAAAACATCGGAGATTTTTTATTTTGATATAGTTGGGTAGAGCATCAATTACTCTATCGAATTATATAGTTTTTATTTTATTTATTTTACATCTCGTCCGAAAACCTAATAAAGTTCGAGAAGCGCTGAAAAGAAACTTTTGCACGTTCATATTTCAGCAACAGTAAGCTCAATAATAATGAAAATTATTTCAGATAGAAAAGACTTATCACAATTCCTCGTGCAAAAAATATTAAGCAAAACAGATTCAAGATTGAGGACAAAAGTGACCTTTACTATTAAATTTTGATCCATTTTTGTATCTGTGAAAAACCGAGTTTGAGCTACTTGAGGGTGTGGGTCTGGTTGTGGGGTGTAAGTGTGGGTATGTGGGTGTGGTGTGAGGGTGTGAGTGTGGGTGTGGGTCTGAGTGTGGGGTGTGTGTGGGGTGTCGATGTGGAGTGCCGGTGTGGGTGTGAATTAATACTACAGAAACACACCCACACCCATACCTACACTCACACCCCACACTCAGACCCACACACCCACACCCACGCCAATACCCGACACCCCATACTCACACCGACACTCACACCCACACCTACACTCACATCCCACACCCACACCCACACCCACACCTACACCTACACTCACATCCCACACCTACGCCCATACCCCACACCCCACACCCACACCCACACCCAAATTATTTATCTTTTTCAGATGAGTTTTCCTTTCATTCTTTAATTTAATTTATTTTTAAGTAAAATTAAAACAATCTTTCACAAAAAACCTCATTGTTCATTGAAAACCATTTTATCTCAACAATCAATTTCAATTTAAATTAATATTGAATTTTTGTACTCGATGATTGCCTTGATCGACGACATAGAGATTACCTTGTTGATCGAATGATAAACCATTGGGACAATTGAACTGATTTGCTTGTTCTCCTTTTCCATTTCCACCAACAACAATAGAACCTTCTTTAGATCCTTTTGGCCAACGCATGATTCGATGATTCTCAAAGTCAGCCACATAAACATGACCCAATTGATCAACAATCACTCCCTCGGGACGAGACAATTGTGCCAAACTATTCCCTTGATCTTGTCCACCAGCAACAACGATCCCTTCTTTTGCACCTTTCACCCATTTCATTACACGATGATTGTTATAATCTGACACATAAACTGAATGATCTTCATCGACAAAGATATGACGAGGAGAATAGAGTTGATCCAGATGATTTCCTTTTCCATTTCCACCAGCTACGATTGTTCCATTTGTATCTCCTATTTTCCATTGTCTTACTTCATCCTTCTTCCAATCAGAAACATAAAGATCTCCATTATTATCCATTGTGAGACGCGAACAATCAATGTTAGAAATGATTGTTTGCCCAGTTGTACCATTTTGACGAGACCATCGTACTACTCGTCTGTTATCTCGATCACAAATTATGAGAGAGTCATTCCTTTTATCAACAATTACAGTTGATGGTCTGCTCAATTGATTCATTCGATTTCCTTCTCCATTTCCACCAGCAACCACTTGACCATTTTCGGCGCCATATTTCCATTCAACAACACGATGATTCAACGTGTCAGCAATATAAATCCTTTGATTATCATCATCAACATAGATACCATGAGGACGCGAGAGTTGATTGAATTGAGCACTTTCTCCCTTTCCTCCAGCAATGGTGATTGCATTTTGTTTCCATTCGGTATTCTTATCATCAACAAGGAAAGGAACTGATACTAGAAAAACAAGATAAACGAATTGAAATGAAAAGAAATCTAGATGAAATCTCTCTGAACTTCAAATGATTTTCTTTCGTTCTATTTGTTCAAATATCTTCTTCATATTAAATTAACAGAAAATGTCTCTTAAAAATATGGAAAAGTTGTTTTTTTTTAAATATTTTTTTCACCAAACAAAAAGAAAATTTTTTTGATTCGGATTGTTTGAAATTAAATAGTTTTGATCAAGATGAAAGAGTTTTTCGATTTCAAACAATTTTATTGAAATAAAATATTTACAGTGAAACCTCTATTAGATGAACAAACACACATGAATTTTTTTCTCTCTCCATCGTTTCTGACTAATGAATACACTAAAGCTGACTAACTATTCGATAAGAATGGAAGAAATAGCAGTCATTCATTCACTCATATTAGTCACTTTTTTCGTTCTGCCACCGATGGACGTTTTCCATAGAACCAAAAATTCGTATATTTCTTTTCTTTCGTTCTATTGCATCTCAAGATGAACGAATATATAATTCTCTCCAATAAGTAACGTATATCAGTGACAGAACGAAAAAAGTGACTAATGTGAATCGGTTAAGCGAGTGACTGCTATTTTTTCATCCCTATTCTTTGTTAGAACAAACAGTAATTACATATCAGGCAAACGATGACATCTCGTTGCTATCTTACATTAGATGGAAAAAATTTATCTGATTAGTGAATGAATTAGAATAAGGAAAACAAACCCAAATAACTATAGAACTAAGCTTTTTGTTTTGTTGGAAAGTTTTTCGACTCAAATAAATTTAAATGAAGGAAGATGAACAAAAGAAAAAATGGTATTTGTTTGTTTTAAGATGAATAAATTTGATTTGAGATGAAATATAAATAAATGAGATATTTTAGTACATGTTCATTTTATTAAATGTTGAAAAAATCTCTTTCAAATCGAACAAAAAAAAAATAACTGAAATGAATATTCAAAGAAATAAGTTTATAGTTTTTTTTGTTTCCTTGAAATAAAATAGAAATATTTGAAAATCTTTTCTTCTAATATTCATCAATGGAATGAAATCTTATCTCTATCAAAGACGTGTTTGCATGA
>CAJNOL010004447.1:0-15500 GCA_905250125.1 Rotaria sordida | reverse complement strand
GCTTTTTTTTGTGATTCCACATATTGATGACCATATATGACCTATATGAAAATGGAATCTTAATATGAGTCATACATCATTCGATGGCGAATTAAATTCTCTACAAGATGATGTATAACTCATGTCCGGGCAATGGACCGTCTGGTCCACAAATTGGTTTTTTATTAAAATTTTTTGGGATTTTTTTGTGATTCCACACATTGATAACCATATATGACCTATATGGGAATGGAATCTTAATATGTATTATACGTCATTCGATGCAGAATTAAATTCTCTACAAGATGATGTATAACTCGTGTTCGGGCAATGCACCGTCCGGTCCACAAATTCGTTTTTATTAAATTTTTTGCCTTTTTTTTGGTCCCGTTCATTGTTGCCCCTACATCACATCTATTAAAATGGAATCCTCGCATGAGTTATTCATCATTCGATGCAGAATTAAATTGTATACAAGATGATGCATTGTTCATGTCCGGGCAATGGACATGATTTGCTGGAATGCTAGGTTTTTACAAGAAATTCAGGTTTTTTCTAAGACTCATCTCATAATTCATCGAGAATCACCCCGATGAAAATGGAATCTTAACTTGAGCTATGCATAAATCGGTGCAGAATTAAATTCTCTACAAAACAATGGATAGCATATGTTCGGGCAATGAATGATTTGCCCAGGAAATAAATTTTTTTCAAATTTTTTTCCGATTGTTTTTAAGATTCATGTCATAATTTGGGCGTGATCAACCCCAAGGAAATGGGTTCTCAATATGAGCTACACATCAATTGATGCAGAATTAAATTCTCTACAAGATAATGTATAGCATATGTTCGGGCAATGGATGGTTTGCCCAGGGAATAAATTTTTTACAAACTTTTTCCCAATTTTTTTATGACTCATGTCATAATTTGGGTGTGATCAACCCCAAGGAAATGTATTCTCAATATGAGCTATACATCATTCGGTGTAGAATTAAATTCTCTACAAAATGATGTATAGGTTATCTTCGAGCAATGGATGCTTTGCCCAGGAAAGAAATTTTTTTCAAAATTCTCTGCAATTTTTTTACGATTCAACCCATAATTTGGGCGTGATCACCCCCAAGGAAACGGATTCCTAATGTGAGCTATACATCATTTGATGCAGAATTAAATTCTCTAGAAGATGATGTATAGCTTATGTTCGGGCAATGGATAGTATTTCCACCATCAGAAGGGTTTTAGGAAGTATTCAGGATTTTTGGTATGACTCATCGCAGAAATGCTCGAGAATCACCTCGATGAAAATGAAATCTTAATTTCAGCTATATATCAATCGATGCAGGATTAAATTCTCTACAAGATGATGTATAGCTCATGTTCGGGCAATGGATAGTATTTCCACAATCAGTAGGGTTTTAGGAAAAATTCAGGGTTTTTGGTATGACTTCTCACGGAAATCCTCGAGAATCACCTCGATGGAAATGAAACCTTAATTTCAGGTACATATCAATCAATGCAGAATTAAATTCTCTACAAGATGATGTATAGCTTATGTTCGGGCAATGGATAGTATTTCCACCATCAGTAAGGTTTTAGGAAAAATTCAGGGTTTTTGGTATGACTCATCACAGAAATGCTCGAGAATCACCTCGATGAAAGTGAAATCTTCATTTAAGGTATATATCAATCGATGCAGAATTAAATTCTCTACAAGTTGATGTATAGCGTATCCTCGGGCAATGGATTATCTATGCAAAAATATAGTTCTTTGTAGTAATTTTTTACGTTTTTCTATGAGTCATCTCATAATCGATCGAGGATCATCCGGATGGAAATGAAATCTCTATTTGAGTTATACATCAATAGACAGAGAATTAAATTCTCTACAAGTTGATGTATAGCTTATCCTCGGGCAATGGATTGTCTTTGCAAAAATATAGTTCTTTGTAGTAATTTTTTACGTTTTTCTATGAGTCATCTCATAATCGATCGATGATCACCAGGATGGAAATGAAATCTCTATTTGAGTTATACACCAATCTATAGAGAATTAAATTCTCTGCAAGTTCATGTATAGCTTACCTTCGGGTAATGGATCGTCTCCGCAAAAATCTAGTTCTTTGTAGTAATTTTTGTACGTTTTTTTATGACTCATCCTATAATCGAGCGAGGATCACCCGGATAGAAATAAAATCTCTATTTGAGTTATACATCAATCGATAGAGAATTAAATTCTCTGCAAGTTCATGTATAGCTTATCCTCGGGCAATGGATCGTCTCGGCAAAAATCTAGGTTTTTTAGGAATTTTTTACGTTTTTCTATGAGTCAGCTCATAATCGATCGATGATCACCAGGATGGAAATGAAATCTTTATTTGAGTTATACATCAATAGATAGAGAATTAAATTCTCTACAAGTTGATGTATAGCGTATCCTCGGGCAATGGATTATCTATGCAAAAATATAGTTCTTTGTAGTAATTTTTTACGTTTTTCTATGACTCATCTCATAATCGATCGATGATCACCCGGATGGAAATGAAATCTTTATTTGAGTTATGCATCAATAGATAGAGAATTAAATTCTCTACAAGTTGATGTATAGCTCATCCTCGGGCAATGGATCGTCTCCGCAAAAATCTAGTTCTTTGTAGTAATTTTTGTACGTTTATATACAACTCATCCTATAATCGATCAAACATCACCCGGATGGAAATGAAATCTCTGTTTGAGTTATACATAAATCGATAGAGAATTAAATTCTCTACAAGTTGATGTGTAGTTTATCTTCGGGCAATGGATGGGTGCCTCAAAGGTTGAGCTTTTTTCAAAATCCGTCGTGGTAGCTTCACATGAATGGATCCCCCGGTGACCGTTCACTTCGTCGCACGACATTTCGTCGCGTTCACTTCGTCGCAATCATTTCGTCGCACGATCACTTCGTCGCATAACATTTTGTCGCGTTCTGTTCGTCGCAGAAAAATATTCTTTCGTTCTGTTCGTCGCAGAAAAAAAATTCTTTCGTTCTGTTCGTCGCAGAGTAATTACTCTCTTTCTCTTCCTTTCTACTTGTTGTATCTCACTTAATTAATGAATTTTTTTTGTACAACCAATTGAAATAAAATAAATGAAAAATTTTATGAAATATGTACAATTAAAATAGACAAATGATAATTCCAACAAGAATAACTCTAATTGAGAAAGCGGATCAAAACGAACACTCATATATAATTGCAACGGGTCTAAAGTGAACGATGAATAATTAGATTTGTTACTCGGTTAATCAATTGCAACATAATCCAGGCTAAAGATAAATAATAAAATAATATTCTTAAATATGAAGCCAGAAAAAAAAGTATATTTCATTTTTCAATATCAACTCTCACTGCGAACTACTCTTTAATCAAAATGTCTCAAATCGAAAAACTTCTTTCTGTGAAAGGAAAACCAATGATTCATCACGAAGGTTACATCTATACTGTGGAACGTACAACATCGACGAAATTGATCTTTCGTTGTCAGAATCGAGATTGTAAAGATAGGTTAACATTTACTATCGGTCAATTAAAACAAAAATTATTGATCTATTAAGCTCGATGTCATACCAATTTATCTATGGACGTATTTCTCTCACAACCAACAGCCCACGGTCATGCTCCTCAACCTGATCGTGTGCCTGCTATTCAATTAAAAAATGAAATTAAAGCTCGTGCCGTAACAACAGATGAATCAACCAGCTCCATTATTCATTCTGCTTTGCGTACGTATCCGTTGAGTGCTGCTGGTGAACTTCCAAAAAATGAAGCACTTATGCTAATGATTCGACGACAGCGTACTGTTGAAACAGTCGATGCCGATGGTTGTTTACCAGAAAAATTAAGAAAGACATATCGCGATGAAGACTTCATCTTGCACGAAGACAAAAATTTAATTATCTTTACAACAAAAACAAATTTATCGATTCTGAAGCAAAATAAACATTGGTTCGCTGATGGAACATTCAAAGTAAGCTATCAATTAAAAGTTTATATCTTTTTTTTTTCTATTTTTCTTTGACGTAGGTGTGTCCTGATGATTATTATCAATTATTTACGTTACACGCGATGATGACTAATGCAATTATCCCTCTCGTCTATGGATTATTAATTGGTAAAAGTGCTCAAGATTACAATTCATTCTTCGAAAAAGTATTAGTACAAGATAATTTTCAACCTGAATCAATTATGACTGATTTCGAAACTGGTACAATCAAATCCGTTAGAGAAATGTTGCCAAACGTTTTACATAAAGGTATTTTTTAATATTCTCAAAAAAAAAAAGTAATTAAAATGTTTGTTCTAGGATGTTTATTTCATTTTTCGCAAGCGATATGGCGACAAGTTCAACAAAAAGGATTAGTAACAAAATATAGAGAAGATGAGTACTTTCGTTTGAATGTAAAAAAATTAATTGCTCTTGCTTTCGTTCCAGTAGATGAAATTACAACTGGCTTTGACTTAATTACCAATCGATTCGATGATGACGCCGATGATTTACTTGATTATTTTGAAAAAACATGGATTGGTGAACCAAAAAGAAGAGGTAATTTTTTTTCTTCATTCTTAAGAAATATGAAATATAATCGACTTTCTTAGGAACTGGTCGAAAGAAGCCTCAATTTGATCACAAGTTATGGAATGTTCATGATCGTGTCCTCGCTGCTGTACCTCGTTCGAACAATTCGGTGGAAGGCTGGCACAATGCATTTGCGAACCGCGTCGCAATCAATCATCCAAATATCGTGAAATTGGCAGAGAAAATTCGTTGTGAGCAATCGAAATTCGAAGTGGACATGGCGAAGATTCTCCAAGGTCATGATATTAAGATGAAGAAGGCCTGCTATCGACGATTGGACGAACGAATTACTCGGCTGGTCAATGCATTCGACTCATCTCAACTGGATCAATTCTTAACAAATATGGCAGCCAACATTAATCTTTAGGTAATTTTTTTCTTAAAATTATTTTGTTTTCTTTAGGTTACTTTTTTTTTTCTTTTGTTTTTTTCTTTCTTTTTTTTTGCTTTTTTTGTTCTGAATTTGTTCATCATTATGTTATGTATAATACACAAAATAAAGGTGAATTAAATGAACAATTTCACATTTTTGAAAAGAAAATTAATTAAGAGTGATGCGACGAACAGAACGAAAGAAATTTTTTTTCTGCGACGAACAGAACGAAAGAATATTTTTCTGCGACGAACAGAACGCGACAAAATGTTATGCGACGAAGTGACCGTGCGACGAAATGATTGCGACGAAGTGAACGCGACGAAGTGTCGTGCGACGAAATGTACTAGCGCCTACTTCATAATTCAGCAAAGCGATTGTCAGATCGAGCTGATATTTTGGATTTAGTACTAATTCTAATAGGCCTTTATTTTCAGATATTCAAATCAAAATTTTTTCCACCCATGTTACCCAGTTTTCTGGCAGATCCTCTCTAAGAGTACTTTAAAGTACAAAAATACGATGTTTCCCCCTTGACCCACACTCACCCTCATACTGAAAATCTACTTTTAATAGTGTTTTTTCTTCAATGACGAATATTTTCTAATGACGATATTTCAAATAGTATTAACTTAGTGAGAACGAAAAACCATTGAACCAATGAATAAATTATGATACATTCATACAAAAATACTTTTATATTGTACTTAAGCAAGATTTCTTATCTGTAAAATTGAAATAGAAAATGAAAACAAAATTTTGTATTTTTTTTTTTATTAAATGTAAGAATTAAAAAATAAATAAGAATTTATGTATCGAATTCTTTTTTTGAACATAATAAATATGTTCGAAAAAGTTTTACTTCATAACTTTTAAGAATTTCATCTATCATTTTCCAATCGTTCAAATATTTAACAAGTGCATCCAAATCTAATTCGACAGATGCCTTCCTATAAGACTCATTTCCTTCTCGAAACATTTGAATAACAAATATGACTCTTTTCTATCCCTCGATTAAAAGAAGAATATGAATTTATATCTAATAGCTCAAGTGTTTTATTTAATATTTGAGCAAATTGACTATGTACTGACGGTATCTTGCTAGTAGATAATATCAAATGTTTCAAATTTGGTAATATATCCATGAATTTCACTTCTCTCTTATAATTGCAATGAGATATTAAATGAAGAATTGTCACATTATTTAACTGAAATTTTTCTTTATCATTTAAAACTTTGATTTTGTCTAATGTAAACTGTGAAAAATTACTAAAATTTTCCAATTCAATTTTATTTAATTTTGACATTTTTATTTTAATTTCTCGTACAGAATTTAAATCATAAGTACTTGAATAACGTATATGAATAGTTTTGACATTATACTATATGTAAGAATTACTTCGTAAAATTTCTTGATTAGTTGATTTAATATCATTAAAACTTTTATGAGGATCATAAAGATAATCAAAAAATGAAATGGTAATGTATAAAAATAATTTTCATGCATTCCAAAAAACTAATTATGATCAAACCAATATTGACTTTTAAATTGAGTTAAAATTTTATCATATTCGGTTCTAGAAATTAATATTTTGACATAGAAATGGAATTGTTTTAATTTTATTATTGACTCTAAAAATTGTTGAAATTTAAAATTATTAAATGGAAAATCATCTCCATTTTTGATAAATAAACTAGCAAAATTAAGTGATAAACAAATTAATGATGATGAAAATTATTGTTATTGCATCTTGAGATATTTTCAACGAATGTTAGATAGAATTCTTTCAATTTGACATTAACTTTATTTATTGAATTTTCATATCTATCAAGTACTTCACATTTAACATTTAAATACTCTAAATTTGGTGTATAAGAAAAAATATGTTTCTATAAATGATGGAATTATGGATGAATATTGAAATATTTTTAATGAATTTTTCTGATTAAAAATTTTTTTTTTGTAAAATATAATTTTCATTCGTTGAATAATTTTTAAATGATCCATTATAATATATTTGATTTTCTTTTACTTTCAATGAAATTAAATTTTGAAATTGTTCACTTTCAAAAATTAATTGTAATTATTCTTCTGGAAACCGTATGATGAAGAAATAATTATTGATTTTAAATTAGAAAAAATTGATAATGGTAATGTTAAATATATTGTAGTAATATTTAAATATTCGACTTGTGAACTAATAACTGAGAGAATATTTTTCCATATTGTCAAATATGTTGTTGGTAATTCTAAATAACGAGAATAATATTGATTTTGTAATAATAAATTATTTAATCGTTGACTGAAGAAGAAGAATGTATGAATAATCTCATTATTGGATAAATAATCAAATATAAGAAATATAATTTCCGTGGGTAAATGATCAAACCATGTATTTGATTTAACATTTGCTATAATTCTACTATATAACATGTGCTCTATAGATCAAACAAAGTCATAGTTGTTATCGTGAATTTCGTCATAACTATATATATATATATTTAAAGTGGACCGCAAAAATTTAAGACACTTTTATTTTTGAAGTTTTTCATCGAAGATGAGTAGCTAGGTCAAATCTAAATAGCGATTTGGATAGCTCTTGAAATTTTCTATCGAATACAATATGTGTCAAATTTTCAAAAGAAACTTTGTGAAGAGAATTTTCCAGAAAACAGTGTCAGGGGGATTTCAAGTCCCCAGGTCGAAAAGTACCGGCCGGTTCCTGCAATATCCGGTGGCCGAAATGATGAACCTGGGTCCTAGAGGATTTTGACAGAAAGATTTTTCAATATAAACGGTTGAAAGAAAAGAAAATTCTGAACAAAATGAAGGGTTCCCCAGCTTTGTATGATATTCCATCGCAAAGTTATAAGCATCAGAAAAAACGAAAAAACGGGGTTTTAATCGAGTTTTAGGGCTTTTTTTGATAAAAATCGATGAAAAAAGCGTTTTTTTCTTATGTTTATAACTTTGTGATGGAATATCGTACAGAGCTGGGGGATCTCTCATTTTGTTCAGAATTTTCTGCTCTTTTCGATACTTCTATTGAAAAATCTTCCTATCGAAATCCCCCCTGCCACGGTTTTCTGGAAAATTCTCTTCACAAAGTTTCTTTTGAAAATCTGACACAGATTGTATTCGATAGAAAATTTCAGTTTATTTGACTGTGATAATTCAATAAAAACGAATTCAAACTTGTTGAGAAGCTTCATCTACAGTTGAACATTCTGGGAAGTAACTCTTGTACTAAAGAGAAATGAAACCTACTTAATAATCTTGTGAGTTTCAAGAATTCTAGAAACATCAACATTCGAGCAAATCAGTCTATCTTTTGAATGAAGAAAAATTGTATAGACATGAGCTCAGTCACAGACAAAAATATAAAGAATTAGTTCAATTCTTATTAAGAAGTATCATCAAATTTTGTAGGTAACCTTTTTTTAAAATTATAGTTTTAGAAGCATGTGCAGAATGCAATAAAAATGTGACTCCGCATTGATAGATTTCGCAATTACATGTAATTTTAAATATGAAAAGAAGAATGATTATATGTAGTTGAATATATAATTACTATTAGAAAAAAAAAACACGTGAAACATATCATCAACTTTTGAGACTTTATCTGATGAAATTATAACGAGTATTTAAAAATATTGTGGTAATGTTATAACAATATTAAAAACATTTCTTAGTTTTAATGAACGTTTAAATATGATTCTTATTGATAAACGTTTACATTTATTAATTGATTTTTTTTACATATTTATGTATGCGATGATTATTACAATTCTGAAGTATTTTAACAATTATCCAAACAATTATTATCTATAAATACAACAGTTGATGAAGAAAAACCAAATTGAATGTTACAAAAATATATTCAACTATATCCATATAGAATCTATTAAACTTATTAAATCACTTATTTTAAGAAAAGATGCTTATTGTTCATACGATAACTATGAATTATGTCGATTTAATCTGACTAAAAGTTGTAAATAAATTACTTCTTTCTCATATTAATAACAATCAATCTAAATGTTCAATATCACATTAGTTCACTTATACAATTATTTCAAATACTCCTCTAATCAATAATCGAGATTATGTTTAACGTTTTAGAAATTATTTCTAAAACAAATACTGATGTATTTTTTCAAGTAAGTCAATGAGAAATATTAAAAATAGTCGTTTATGAATATTTTATAAAAGCGAATGAAGCATAGGATGACACTTTTGCGTATACATTTCGACAAATATTAAAAAATTTAATTGAAAACAGTTGATTAGATGTTCTTACATATATATATCGTGATGTTGGATTTGAACAATTCTTGAATATATGAAATTATGCTCGAGAATGTCTGGATTTAATGACAAGAGATCAATGGGGAAGGAAACTGTTTAGTAGGATTGTAGATGAGAAATTATTGGAACTCTTTTTTTCAAAAGAAGATTTGGTATTTATTTTATTAGATAAAAAAGAACGTAAATTATTAGAGAAGTGAACACCCACATTCACACTCACGCACATGTAATTCAATTATACACAACATATAGTGAGGGTGAGAGTGTGCATATCGGGTAGAAGGAGTGTTTTGTAATGAAAATCTAAAATAAAATGTACAGTACACTCTGTTTTATATGGACAAAATGTGTCATAGTGTACAAAGTTATGTTTTCATGTAATATTAAATAAAAAACTAGAGAATAAGAAAGAAGCAATTCGTATTCGATTCATTTAGAAAGATTGACTATAGAGAAAAATACAACATCAGAATACCATATGAATATGAGAAGCTATGATTGACTATTTTTCAAATTCCAAAATAATCACAAATCAATCAAAACTATCATTTTCATCTTCATCATTATGCACATCAGCATAATGCAAACGAAATTAAATTGAATTTGTTGTAATTTTCAATTGTATTCTGCAGTCATTACATCAGTATCGAGGACGTATTGATATAAATCTGAAAAAGAAAATAGAGAGCAAAGTCGTATTTTTCTTTTTTCTCAATCATGGTTCGAAATATCGAGAAAGGTTTTCATCAATCGATAGAGCATGTTGAAATATACTCGAAACGCTAGCTGAGCGAATCGGTGCAAGAATTACTCGAATCGGTTGCTAACGTCACCTACGTAAAAATAGTTTAAAAATTTTTCCTGCTCAGTATACAGCAACGTGTATCTCCACAGCTGTAGATGTATGTACACTTGCCATTAGAATTATTGTGTACTAGTACTCGTTTTCGTATCTTCGAATAGCATTTTTCGTTCTATGAATGTTAGCATCAACAGGTGACACTCTATGACGCTCACTGTATGTATATTTTTGTCATTGGTCTTTCTCTTTCTCTTTGATGATCTTCTTTGATCTCTGTGCCTCTCCAGTCGTATTCTATTGTTGTTTTATTCAGTTGTTTTTTCTCATTACTTCTTCTTTTGCATAATCTTTTTTTTTCCATCGTTATTACTATTATTTTCCTATTGTCATTATCATCATCTTGTTATATGTTTTATTTGTTTATCTAATAAAATACCTTTCTCTGCTACAACCAGTGAACATTATTTCGATATCATACTACGAAATTCGGGTAGGCAGTTTTCTTATAGTGAACTCTCGTTTTTTGTGAGAATAGACACAATCCACTATTAAACCATTTAGCTTTCGTATTATACGGAGGTTGAAGACTTGATTACATACCACCGAGCACCGAGCAATTGGTGGAGACATTGAGTAGACTTATTTGTCTACCTTGTTGCATTAAATTTTCTTTTCTTCTTGATCCCTTTTGCCTTTATCATTACATTTACCTTGTTGTTGTGATAAATATAGTATACCACGATCACTAAAGTTTTAAGGTGAATAACAATGAAAAAAACTAAATAACATTTCGATGTAACACCAATGTATTTATCGAGAGTAGATTATTCTAAATTCTGACAATCTTTCAGTCATTCTATTTGTGTATAACCACATTTTTTTGATGAATTATGAAAAAAAAACCACTTTGTTTTACATCATATAAAAACTAGACGAGTTGCAAAGCAGTAATGAAATGTTCGTTTCTCTTCTGAACTGTTAAAGAAACAAAGAGTTGACGATGTTTACACAGAATGCTTCACTATGCAAAGATATTCTTGCGCATGAAGCATTTGAAAAACTTATCTTGACAAAGAATGACCTGATGAAAGTAGCTCACATTCGAGAAGTTCGGAGATCAAACAGTACATTAACTTACTTATTTGTCTGCTTCTATAATAATATTTTTGAGCATCGTACAGATAAAAAAAAGAGAATTTATTTTGTAGTTAACTGCGAATGTAATCTTTTCATGAGAATATTTTGAACATTTTTTCGAATAAACTTTCTGTAAGAAATATTTCAAGAAAATGTTGAATATATTAGAAAACATAATAGATTTCAGATTTTGCAATCATGCATAATTTTGGCAAGTGAGCGATTTTTTGATCTATTATGAAAAATAAAATTGATTGTCACTCTATCATCCTTACAGTCTGAAGTATATTTTTCATACAAGAAAATATTTGAATATATTAATATCTCATAGGAATAATTACAAAATGTTATTTATTGTGACATGCATTATTATTGGAATTGTTTCGTATATAATCTACAAGAAATACAATAAATCAATGAAGTTTTCTTCAAATATTTCTCAGTACGATCATGCCATAGTTCTTGGTGGCAGTATTGGAGGAATTGTAACTGCAGCTTACTTGTGTAAATATTTTAAACGAATAACAATTATCGAATCGGATGATGTACTAAATGATATATTCATGAAATCTACATCTAGTGAAATATTAGATTATCGTTGCCGTCTTGAAAGTCCAACATCACTAGGACGTTCAGGTGTTAGTCAAATATATCAAATACATGGACTTCATAGTGAAGGATATAAAATATTACTCGAATTATTTCCGCAATTAAAAGATAAATTATTCAATGAATATGATATTCGTACTTATTCATTGAAAACCGAATGTAGACTCATGAATAGCGGTGTATTGTTAAATCAAGATTTAACTGAAGATTTTGATTGGTTGGGTATTGATCGTTTTACATTAGAAATAGTTTTGAGAAAAGAATTATGTTTGAAATTTGATAAACAAATTGAATGGAAATATAATACAAGAGTAACAGATTTAATTGTTGATCAATCATTAAATATTGTTAAAGGTATAAAATATCGATCGAAGAAAAATAATAATTCATTATCATTTGATATGTATGGTGATTTTATTATTGATTGTACTGGTCGAAATACATCATCACCTAAATGGTTAAAGAAGAATTTCAATTTAATTATACCAACTGTACAAGTACATTTTGGTTGTGGCTATGTTACATTTATTGGTGAAAGATTTAGAACTGATGATCCATCGCTCGATTCAGCAGCGATTATTGGTGCTGGAGTTGACTCCCCTAATAAAAATACTGGATTTATTACAACTCCAATACGTATAATAAAAACAATCGATAACAATTCATTAGGAATACTAGCAACATTTGGTATAGATTGCGTTAACTTCGAATATCCACCAAATGATTCATATGAAAATTTATTAGAATGGACAAAAGAAAATCTAGATTCAGAATATTATACGATACTGACAAAAAACAAAAGTATACAGTCCATTAATTCCATATCGTCGTGCGACCGATGATCGAAAGTATGTCGAATTATTAGGTAAAAAATGGCCTCAAAATTATATATTATTAGGTGATGCAATGTGTACATTTAATCCTCAATATGCACAAGGTATGACACATGCATTTAGACAAGCAAGAGAATTGGAGAAATTATTTGGCGAGAGTTGCCATAAATTAAAAGATATTTCTCATATTTTTAATCGTCGTGCTTCAGTAATTACTGAAGAATGTTGGCTTGCTTCGACTGCAAATGATTGGAAATCACCGTCATTAAAAGTGATCGAAACAAATAAAAATGGTGATGTTAAAGTTTATCAACGAAGTAGTGATTCGACTATGACAAATCATCCTCAGCCACGAGCAACTTTAATGATGCGATTTATGCAATGGTATAGCTATTGGTTTATTCAATGTGCATCGAAATCTGGACCATTATCTACGGACTTTTTGCGTGTTATAACTCAACAGAGCAATCCATCAATATTGATGAAACCTACAACGTTCTTCGCAGTCATTCGTATTGTATTAATGAATTATTTAAAGAACTGGGGCCTATTTAGTGGAAGATCGACCCATAAGGCTTTCTAAAACAAACTTTTTACTCTTATATAGAGTGATAGAACTCACGGTGTTGAGCATTTTTGTGGACTGTGAGTATTGATATGAATTTTGCTTCCTTTTCATCTCCACTAAATTCCAAACATATACCCTGAAGAAATAAATTATTCTTTTTTCTTGGACACTTTTTTTTTCGGTCATATTTTTCGTTCTGTCAAATTAATGTTATTCCACATATGAGAAGAGTCAAGCAAAGGAACATGACAAACCATATTTATGTGCTACTCTCGTTTAACATCATACACTCTTGCTGCGTAAAAAAAAAAGTAATGCATAAAGTTGAAATGAGCTAGAATGTTTATGTGAATGCCTTTTTTTTTAATATTGTTAGTTCATATCTCTATGTCTTGGGCTTAATTTTTCTTTATACTCACTTTTCAAGCAACGATTTATTTTTAGAAAGCTCTTATATTAACTTATTTCTTTGGTTCGATTCTAATCTGTCTTGATTCAGTACAACAATAAAAACTCATTTTTCAAAGAATATCTTTAGAATTATAGAACATGATTCGGACTATCAGTATGTATAGAAAGAAAATTTCCTGAAGTCTTCTGTAAGAGATTATAATGTTGTCGGCATCACTAATTTTGATATGCCTTAAGTATTTTTTTTTATTTTGAAAATATGATAATAGTGTTTATCATCTATTCGCAGAAAATGTTGAGTAGAACTGATGAAAGTTCGAAGATCTGAAATGAATTATAGATTCTTGTTCATTTCCTAACAATTTTAACGTATAGGCAAGGATCGTGATTAATTGAATATTGTTGCCTGGAGATTATTCATAAAAGATGCGGAATAGTAAAGATTGTACTTCAAAGACTTTATTCATACCTTAGCCGAACTCTGAATACAGTTTATGTAACTGTGAATATCAGAAATATGATGATTACTATAATGGATTGGATTAGTGAATTAAGAGAATTCGAACCGAGGTGAAAAAGACTGATCATATTCACCGACGCAAGTCTCGACGCTCTATCCAAGTAATTTGTAAAAACTCAGTGAATAGATTAATTATGAATGTATCTTCTAGTATATCTTTGCAACCTCTGTTTAATTATTGTTTTCATTGGTTTATTTAGCTTTAATATGGAAATTCATAATAGAATTACTGAAAATTTTGATACAACAATTTGTTTACGTCAAATAAACAGGAAATAAACAGCGTTATTTATTCTCGTTCATCACATGAAATTTGTGCATCATCACCACTTAAATATGATATTATTATTCATCACTTATATATGATGAACAAATGATAGAAGTTTAGTTAGTAAGAAATTTTTTGCATCTTAATCTAGATGAAACGTATTCTATCAATATAAAACCACAAGAAATAATATATCATATTCTTCATTATATATTTCATTTGCATATATTGTTCCGACAAAGTCGGTAAGATAAGAAATTGTTTAACCAACAATAAAACACATATTTAAATTTATTCTTCAGATAAATATTTAATCATTTATTAAAACATAAAGCTTGTATTTTAATTGATCACGAATGATGCGAACAATGCTTGCTCTGAAATATTTCTCGTCTGCATCATTCGAAAATGATTTTTTAAACGTAGGTTATATATAAAATGTTTTTATTGTCTTTTTTCGTATATCCAGGTTGAACGATACGGTGAAAATACGGATAATCGTATCCATTGACCTCGGTGTGTACAACATGTTCGGTAAGGGTGTGGCTGTGAGTGTGAGTGTGAGTGTTGATTTCAAGTATGGTCACATCCGCCAACACCCACACTCTCACCTTCAAATGGATTCTAGGACGAATAAATAATTTTAGGGAAAATTTCTAAATATATTTAAACTTACAAAAACATCTCGATCTTCGATCTTAAACCGTAATCGTTGTTCTGGAGTTGATGTAGTATTGAGTACTTTTTCAAGATCGTCACCACCTAGCAAAACATATGATTTTAATTCATTACTTGATTTATAGAATAATATTTACTGTAATCATCTTAGTTATTATCGTTTTGATTGCTATTTGTTGTTGACATGATAATAACAATTCAAAATAATACGATTAAGTTCAATATTTGAGTTTCAATTGATAGTTATTATCGATACAATCGTTTTGATAAGAAGATACGAATACGATAAATAACTAGATGGTATTCGAGCCAGGGGTGGCCCGACCGGGGGGGTGTCGGGGGTGGAACACCCCCCCAATCTTAGAAAAATTCTATTTTTTGCTCAGCAAAATCAAAAAA